>CAUZXS010006068.1:0-32396 GCA_963585895.1 Sepioteuthis lessoniana
TTTCATACGTTTCTGTGGCATTTAAAACAGAATTTTATTGCATATCGTTCTTCTAAAGTGTCCTGACGTGCAGATTGCATTTTTGAAATTCACCAGCTGTGACAATCAGACTTTAGTAGGATGTATTCCAATTGCTACTGTAGCTGTTCCTTTGAAGGTGAAATCATAAAAATTGGTCAGTCTTCTCATAAGATGTATAGCAATAACATAGTGAATTTTCAAGAGTCTACGACAATTTTAAATGCCTGTATAAAAAAGTCTGGAAACTTATTGAAAGCACCACGTACACATGCACACACACACACACACACACACACACACACATATATATATACACTGACACATACTCACAGACATATATATATATATATATATATATATTAAAATAGTCCAACAAATTCTTTGTTAGGTTGCTTTTATTATTACATTTTGACCGATCCATTATATAACATTCTATCGACATTACTACTCATTAGTTCATTATCAACCCATTCATTCACAGAATTTTTTTGGTATGACTATCTGAAAAGCTTCCTATTTATGAATCACTTGAAATCAACACCCTTTTTTTTACACTGAGTATGGAGAAATTATCTTATCAACCACAGCTTTCACTACCTTTATCACCATATGCTAATTGTCTTGAACCACTATTCAATTCACAGTTAAAGAAAAAAAACTGGACAAAGTAAAGAAAATTCACAAGATATCTCGTCAGATTGTTCCGAATAGTTATTTTTTTTTTTAAGTTCAGTCAATTATAGGTGACAGACTCATTTTACTGGCTTGTCACACTGACTAGTGTTATGTTATGCCCAGATATTTGGGAATCGCGTTCATTGTTTGTTTATATTTACATTTTTTGTATTGGTTTTGTATTAAGAGTTTTTTTTTGCACATTTTTGTATCAAATACAAATAATTTTTAAACAGATTTATTCAACCCATCTGGGTGAGAATGAACTTGAGAGTTATGGTAATGAAGAGGTTCTTCATCATTTGTCAGAATACCAGGGCAGAAACTCCACTATCAGATGCAGTTTTGTGCATTACCAAGGACATTCTTTTTTGTGGGATGATTTGTTATTTGGTCAAATTCACAAAACACTCAGTGAAGATCGACGAAACGAATCAGATTAAAAAAAAACAAAAAACAATCGTACAGGTGCGTTCACCAAAAGTCAGCAAAATATAACAGAAGTAATTGCTGGATTATTTTGAAAATTGTGCACAATCATGCTTTCTAATAATTTTTTTATAGTCTCAAATCGTAGGAGGAATATATTATAAACAAAATAGATGCTGAATGCTAGCATATCTGTTATAGAGAAAAATTCTTAGCAAGCCTTCCTTTTAGGACCTTTGTACGCCCATATTACAAGATTAGACTCACCTAAGGTTAATTCCCATCTGTTCATGTATGGGCGGAGAAGGTGACACACTATTCCCCATAGAAGAACGTTAAAATAATAGTAATTAAATAACTATGGAGAATAAAATGGTAGAAAGTAGCAATGTGCACACTGTGCTCAAATAATTCAATCAACTGACTAAACACAGACATCATGGGCAGATAGTGACCACCACTACTACTACAACAGCTAGTAATAATAATAATAATAATAAATTTGACCCTTCATACCCCACATAATCGTTTCTGCGAAAATCGAAGCGCTGAGAAAATTTACTGAGTTCACTAGAAGGTCTACAAATTGAATACTTAGATCAAGGAGGAACAGTTTCAGGAGGCCAAAGGCGCAGGTGTTCGATGTGACCTCTAGGGAGAAGGAAAGCATATATCTCCAAAGAACATGGTCCAATATTCTTAAATACCCTACCATTGAAGAATACCAGGAGGTGAAGCAGCCTAAAAGGGATTTTAAAAAATGGATAAAGGAAATTAGAATTATATGGCATAAGTTTAGTAAATATTTGGAATGTTCAAGTTAATTGCCCAAAATTCAATATTTTTCGCGAATGAATCTAAAAATATTACACATGATGTCAATTTGTAAAAATTCGAGTTGGAATAGAAATATTATTTCTGATGATTGAGGAATCCACTATCAAAGACAAAACAATACGATAAATTGCCGCACATTTATAAAGTAAAAGTAAAGTTGGCCACCTGAGTCGAGGGTGACCCGAAGGCTCCCTTTTCAATAGCTACCACACCGAAGTGTAACGGAGGGCGCTACTCCATTCACTGGATTGCTACATTTTTCCCTTGATCCTTACCTTATAATGCTGAGTGTTAAGCAAGGCAGCATCAATTACCATTTTTTGAGTTTTTGGTATGACTCGACCTGGTATTGAACCCCGGTCTCCCGAACCATTGGCGAACACTCTACTCATTTGGCCAATGGGCCGGTCCAACATTTATAATGAACAGTATTGTTAGCAGAATGCAAGAAAATCCCTTTCCTTGTTCTTGTCAAGTAGTCCTACGTCTGGTTTCATTCTTGCCGTCTCTATTCAAGGGAGTACAGAGGAAATGCCAAATATGTGGCGTATTTTCAGGAAGTAACTCTGTAGAAGGCCGTAAAGATACTGACTTAAAATACCTGTATGCTTTTGCATATAGAGAGAAATTTGCATGTGGAGGTGACAGAACGATGTTTCTGACCTTTCCAGGTCGGCCTCTCTGTCACCTCACTAGACGGTGATTGCTAGAGACGCTAACAGTACAGGATTTAATACATTTTTTTAGCCTATCTGCACGAACCATTATCAAAGTCTTGCCATGTCGTTGTCCAACTGAGACTAACAGATCTATCATACATCAAAGGAATAGAGTTAGGACTGGTTTATTCTAACTTCTTTTAACTTCTTCATCATAGGAGATATATGTTTGGTGAGGGTGAAGTACCCATTCATTACCATTACTCCCCGGACAACTCTGACTCGGAGTTGTAGTACACATTAGTTGTCCCATCTATGGGTTAAATCATCATCATCATCATCATGTCGTGCCGCCAGCACGGATATCCTTGACCATCTCTCGCCACTTTTCCCTATCGTTCATCGCCTCCAGCAGGTTTTCTGGGTTACATCCTGTGCCCTCACATAGCTGCTGTATGTAAGTTCGGGCTGGTCGTCCTGCTTTTGCTTAGCCATATGTGGGGGTACATAGTAGTACGTCACTTACGAGCTCGTCTTTGCTTCTCCAGCAGTGTCCGGCGTGTCTGGCTCGTCTGACCTGTATAGTTTTCGTGATGGGAAGCAGGTGGCCGTACAGTTGGCGTCTCGTGGGGTGTTGTCGCCAGGACTTGTTCAATATTGCTCCCAACATTCTTGTGTAGTTGCCGTCAAGTTTCTCCAGCCGTTTGGTTAGCGTCCATGTAGTGCATTCATATAGCAGTATCGATACAACCGCTGCCTGGAAGAAACTGCGCTTCATTTCATCGATTAGGTCTGATTTCCATATTATTGAGAGCCTATCCATAGCCGTCCATGCTTTCGTCAGCCGTGTGTCGATGTTGTTTTCTGTTGATGAGACGCTACTTCCCAGGTAGGTGAATTTGTCCACTAGCCTCAGAGAGGCTCCGTCTACGTAAGTTTATGCTAACAAATGGTTATTATTTGATAGAATTATTAATATTAGATAGGAATACTTGAAACCATTTACCTTTTTGCAAATTATTTTCATTGAGAATAGTTACTTGAAGCTACATTTGTTTACTAAAAATCATCCTTATTACTTACTTAAAACCATATGATTAATCACAAATTATTGGTCTTAGATAAAATACTTCAAATCATTTAACTATGTGTTAAATGATATAATAAAAGAGAAATAGTTACTTTAAAACATAATTGTGGATAGAATATTACTATTTTACGGGGATACTAGATATCATATATAATTATGTATAAATCAGTATGAGATAGGAATATTTGAAATCATACGAATGTGTGAAAACAAATGATTATAGACAAATAAAAAAGTACATTAAAAATACTAAAACGTTGTTTCAACTAACAACAATAAAGATGAGGACAACAGTTCGAAAAATCACACACAAAATAATGTAATTTGATACTTAGTTTAGTACAGTGCATAGTTAGGCAATCTCACAATATAAAAGGCTTTTCAAAATGTGTATGAACGACATCACTTTAATATCTTGATATGTTTTCATCTCTAAATTTAGAATCCACCCCAAAATTTATGGAGCAAAAGAAACAGCAAAAAATTCAAATAAAATAAATTTAGAATAGAATAAGAACATTTTGGGGACCATTCAAAGCTTTACAAAAAATTTAAAAAAAAACAAAAAACAAACAAACAAACAAACAAAAAACCCAGATGCGTATAACCGATTATTTATCTATCTTTGCCATAAGTAGAGGAGTGGGAAGTCAACAAATACTCATTTGAAGCTAGATTGACAAATAACGTATTGATGTGCTAGAAGACCTGCCTCACGGTACTCAAACTCACCATACGCATATAAGAAGATTCAAACGACGAAAATGCTCGGTCACCCGACGGCTCACTGAACCAACAGTATACTAGAGCAGCATTACAGTTATTTGTAGTTCTTGTGCAAAGAAAACTCTTTATTCGGGGACATGTCTCATTGGAATCAGATAAAAGCATAAAAGTTTTTGAGGTGCGTCTTCAACAGACATATTCTACGAGTTTATTTACGTATTTGCATCAATTCAGTTTTTCTTTAACATTTTATAGTCACTAAAAAGTTTAAATCAAATCAAATATTATTGTTTATTCTTTTAACTGAGATGAATCACTATTTCATTTTTGCGTCGAACTGTCAAATCTTACATACTAAGTTTTGATGAAAATTGCATGAAGACAGCAAATTTTATTAATTGTACGAATCACTCCAATGCTCAATTAAGTTAATAACCATCCCCATAATCCCCCACTCCCCAAAAACTATGAGATGTTTGTACTGAAGTTCAAAACCAAGAAAAACTGTTTTGAAAGTAAATCTTTACTAGATGAGCATCGACACACACTTGTCTTCATGTTTAGTCCATAAAACATGTTTACTTTTGAAATGCTATATAAAAATATTTTTCTACTTTTTAACATCATTTTCCAGATCGATCACAGTTCTTACATTAAGAGAAAAAAAAAGCCCAGAAAATGTTCCATAATCGGGGAAAGCTTTGAACTAATCAGTTCAAGAACAGTTGTAAAGAATATTGCACAACATTGTCGATAAATTCCCACTTGTGCAAAATGACCGTCGGAGAGAATGTCAGTGCCCTAGTCGAGCGGATATTACCGAATCGGCACACGTAGGTGACTTTTATGCCAATCTATATCTCATGCTGAGCCTATCAACTGTGTCCAACAATTTAATTAGGTCCCCTGAATGCACGCTGAATTTACACCCCCTCCTACAATTCAAAATTCTCCCTACGCCCAAAACTCCAGGTTCACGATCATGTGTGAACAAAGTGGGTAGATTCGATCGACTCGGCTTGAAACTAATAAGCCACCTAGAAGACCCACCCACCCATTGTCATCCCTATTACCCTCGAACTAAACCAGAGATACAAAGGACGCGAGATGAGAGTGGTCCAGAATTTAGACAATTCACTTTCACTCGCAACTGGACAATTCATCATGAACGAATCGGAAGGAAAAAGAGACATGTAAAATAAAATTAGAATACATATTTAAATCTTCAATATGTAACAGGCTTTTCATCTGTAAATCTATGCTTCTCTTTCTGGGAAGGAAAATATTGTATTGTTTACGTAAGTTAAGTTCCAAAAAATTAAAGAAAACTACCTAATAACTCCTCCCTCTGCTTGAATAACGACGGCTCTGCGAGATAGCATGAATTTTAATTGGTGTGTATATGTCTATCCAGACACGTTCCCAGGATGTCTATGACAAAGTTGTAATTATTAGGTGCGGCTGAAAGGAATTTAGAAAGTTCTGCATCATGTTTCATGTATGCTCGATAAAATTTAAATCTCGTGAATGTGGGTGCCGACGGAGTATCTGAAAATAAGCTGAGTGTTGCAGGAACAAGTTTTGTGTCACTAGCTCATGATATGATGTGTAGTACGTTGTATTGCTTGAATAATCCATCATCATCGAGTAATATGGAAGGGTTAAAAGTGGTCTGCAACAAGTTCTTTGGATGTCAGTAGACAACACATGATTAGCTTATCGAGGTGGTAGAGTCACGTGCATACTCATGAGCAAGATTAAAATCATCCCCAGTGCTTGCAATTAGTGTCACTTGTTTATTTATTGCGTCGAGAAATTGAGGGAGAGGAACAGCTACTACACTTCAAGCTTGGCCAAAAAGTCGGGACAAGACACTACAGTTATACTAGTGTACCTTGCAAAGTCCAATAGAACAGAGTCACACTATCATAAAGCCACTGCCACTTTACTGAAAGGCTGGATCCATAGTTATTTATCAAGCTTTGCTCAACTGTAGCACAAGGCCGGAAGATGGGCCACCTAGTAAGACTCGAACTTGCTAGTAATGGTCTACCACTCTAGTTTGCAAACGATTGCACAACACGAAGAGCCCTTGGCTAGATACATAGGTTCATACAGTTTTGTTTACACATGAAGATGACCGTCTGCCTGAAGAATAGTAAAAGTGACTCATCCAACCAGGCAGAATAGTGCCAGTCTTCAACTCTCCAATTGTAATGCTTTTTGGCCGAAGTGAGGCGCAATAGCTGGTATCAGAAATGTTACCCTCGTTGTTCGACGACAGCGAAACACTCTGGAATGTAATGAACGTTGTATGTATTTACCCATCCGCCATTTGCAGGATGTGACATAAAGTCAATTTTTAAGCGGAGTAAATTTGGTAATAATTCAGTTTTCCTTCTTCTAGAGCGGTTACCTTACCAAAGCTCAAGAACCTAGTCTGACATACTATTTACGCATAGTTGGGGAGGGGGAGAATAGTTGTATTATTGGATTGTAAATTTCAAACAACCTCGTCCATTATTTAAACTCGACTTTCCGATTCCGTTTTCTGCAACGATAACAGTTGCACTTAGCGAAATTTCAAGAATAAACAGTGTGTTTCGGCCTTAAGAGTTGCTCACTACAGCTCAATGCAGTAATAGTGTTAATTTTACGAATGAATAACTCACTTTGTGTCTCCGGCAAACAGAACTTTATTGCCCCAGAAGATCCCGTTTAGAGGTAGCTATTGATTCGGGTGTTAAACACGATTTTCTTGGTTATGAATGATAGAATATATTAATTTTTCATAACCGGTGACAATATTAAAAAAACATAAAATATCTCCCCAAAACAAAAAAAAAACTAATTTAAGCAAGAAGAAAAAAAAGACGTTTGAATATGTTGACAAATGTTCATTTCTCTTAGTTCATGTGAACCTTTTTTCGGAAAAAAGCCAATTCAAAGGATGGGACGAGTGACAAGATGTAATCTTTTTTATTGGAAAGACCAACCTAACTGAAAATTCCTTTTCTTCCTTTTCTTCTGAATTTTTCCTAGGGCTTCAAAACGACGTAATACAGTTGACTGATTACACAAACAATAACAAGTAAAGGTCAAAGACAAGTAAAGGTCAAAGATGATTCTAAGATTTTTCCAAGATTATGCAAAAGATGGCTCAGGGACTCTTTGCATCAATCTAATAGTTATTCCGACCATTTTTAATAGCATTTAATCCTATCTTCTCCTAGTACTTTACAAGAGTGGCCCTGTGCCAAACTAAATATTTCCACATTAATATATATTTTAGCATCTATGCATCAATTATAGCATCTAGATTTACCTATATTTCAAGTTGCCCCGAGCAAGAAAGTGTGTTTATACTCACATAAATATTTATATAAAACTACGCATGAAGTTTTACCCCGTATAAACACACACACACGCAAACGCGCGCGCTTGTGTGTGTGTGTGTGTGTGTGTGTGTTTGTAACAATATTCCTTAAACCTTTCATTATGTTTCCTATTTGAGGTCATTTTAATTATCAAACATTTATGACTTAGAAAACGTACCATGAAACACAACTAGGCATTCAGGGTTGTAAACTCCATAGCGGTGAGCATAAACGCAGATCAATGCAGTTTATTTCATTAGTTCACACAAATCCCATCAAGTGAATTGCTGTGCTTTGCACATACAATATTTGACGAGTGCACTAATGAGTTATGACCACATTTAAATTTTCTCGGCTGTTATCATGATGGATGGTGTGAATTGTGTCTGTAAACAGCTGGATAGCATGAACGGTTGAGAGGCCTTCCAATTCGCCTCGCTCTCTTTAAAGATCTAAAACGCGTTATACAATTTTATTATTACTTCAAATATACTTATGAATGAAAATTTATACCAAATCGTTCGGATCCAGCCGTTTAGATGTGATAGTTACATATATTCCTCTGGTGTCAATGGTTTGGGTTTGAACTCAAGTAAGAACCTGTCTATCTTCCTATCCTTTTCCAGTTCTGGCGATCCGTAGAGTACAGAGTACCTCTTCGTTGCGAGTAATCCCAGATCAATTCTAATCCAGAAAGGTAGTACCTGTTAAGGTCCTAGCTATGTAACAACTGGATCTATTTATCAAAATGCTCTATGATACACGGTTTTGTTGCGTTACGGTAATGTACACAACATCAACCATAAATAAGTAAACCCTAAATAATGATTTATAAAAAGTTATTTTTCTTAAAATAATAATCATCAAGGTGCGCTGACAGCTCAAATTCTGTTGACTCTCTCGCTACCCATCCCTATCAGTCACTGCTTTTGGCAAGTCCTCTGGACGGCGTCTGGTGCTTTTATAGAGTTGATGAATATAAATGTATGCTGCTCGGCCATGGAATGTCTATGTTTAGGAGTTCATAGGATAACGTTGCTTATCATATTTACCAACCCCTCCGCTCGGGCAGGATATGACACATGGTCAATTTTTAAGCGGATTTTAATAGGTTTAAATTCATAGTTTTCCTTCTTCTAGACTAGTTGCCTCATCAAGGCTGAAGAACCCAGTCTGCTCTACTATTTACCCATAGCTGGAGGGAGAATTATTGGATTCATACCTTTCCCACGGGTATTAGTGCTATGTGAAATGCAATCAGTCTTGTCCAGGGTTTGAACTCGTTTCGTCGTGTCCATTTCCTACGACGATAACCATTACACCACGGGCAGGAGAACGTTGCTTATGAGTTCGTCCTTACTTCTTCAGTAGTACCCAACATTTTGCTCATCTTACTTGGATGGTTTGTGAGATGTAAGGTAAGTAGCCGCACTGTTGCTGTTTTGTTGGGTGCTGCTTCCAGGATTTGTTCAAAATAGCACACAGCATCCTTACATAGTGCTTGTTTAGCTTTTTTCTCCAAACTTTTTGTAAAAGATCAAGTCGTGCAACCACACAGGAGTACTGACACGGCTACATCTTGGAAGAATTCCTGTTTTATTTAATCAAAGAGATTTCTAATAGACTCAAAACAAATATTATTGGTATCATACATTAATAGACTCAACAACATCGAAACTGTAACGAAAAATAAAGTTGCATGAATATATTTATAAGGATAGTACTTTTTGGTGGGGTTGCTGGTTATTCATATTTTTAACTACAGAATTCTAATTCTGTAAAATTAGGTAATAAATAATGTCTAATAATATCTGTTTTGATTATAAGATGCTCCAATAAAAACAATAAAACCCGGTGTTATGTTTGGTTTTGAAGAAAATTAATCTTTTATAAATCTTTTTAGGGGCTTACTTATTCACGGGGGGTATCTTATATACAGACATAATGAACATTTTAGTTATATATAGAGAGAGATTGGCTAAACATGATCTTCCTATCTGCATTACTTTCATATGAATTATTAAGTTCATATTAATACAATTATTAAGTTCATATTAATACAATTATTTAGTTCATATTAATACAATACATTTTAATTTTACTATATATAACAATGCCTTGAATTCCTGCAATGTCTTCTATCTAGATATCAACGTACCAAGCCGACAGGAAAAGCTAAGAGAGAGAGAGAGAGAGAGAGAGAGAGAGAGAGAGAGAGAGAGCAGAATAAAAACTTTCTTCCTCGTATCATCCAGTGCTTGTAAAATCCCAACACTGAATGTGACAAACATGGAGTGACATCGCAGAGACTAGGGTTGAACCTTTAAGGACAGGCCATTGGAGCAAATACCTGCGAACGAGCCAGAGACTAATCGAATTTCAAGTCAAAAGAGAAAAGGAAAGCGGGTCCACACTCTTGGCACATTCCCCTTGACTATGCTAAAATCTTTAAGTTCAGGGAAGAAAATCTGTGGAAGTATTCACTATTTAACCCTTCCATGTACGGTGAGGCGTGAATCATCTAAATCGCTTAAGCGCTGCCCACAGGTAGTCAGGTTAAGGATAAGGCAGGAACGGGTTTATTTTATCCGGCCAAAAGGTGGCGATTATTTGGAAATTGACCAGTTGACCTGTGTGAATGAATGAATGAAATCGTACTTCACCGCATGTTTCAATGATATACACACACGGACAATGCCCAAAGGCTTTTTAGATGATCTGCCAGGATTTGTAAACACACACACACGCACACATACACACAATCAAACACACACATACTCAAACACACACACACACACACACACACACACACACACACACACACACACACACAAGGTGTGTTTATGCGGGAGTGAGATAAACACATATATAGATAGTGCGTATGTGTGTGTGCGTAAGAGAGAGAGAGAGAGAGAGAGAGAGAGAGAGAGAGAGACTCAAATAGAAAGACGAGAGGGAGAGACAGAGAGACAGAGAGACAGAGAGAGGCACACAAACACATGCACAGAGAAAAACATTCCCAGAGAAGAGGGAAAAAAATAGAAAATAGAAATAGTATCAGTTTGTTTCTCAATAATCAGTTCACTGTAAATAATGGCAGATTTAAGTCTGGAATGACATCGCAGATTTTACTAGTATTTATAAACAGAGAACTTCATGATTTTTATGAAATCTTTCGTTTAAATAAAAGGTTTTAGTTAAAGTAACTGTAATCGTTCCTTAGACGTAGATTACATTCAGATCTCTTCAGAGAGTTTCAAGAAGAATTTTTTGCTTTTGTTTAACTCAAGCGAGTGCATTTTTCTAATATCTTTTATTCATATTTGTCTGTCTTTTTGATGAATGCTGAATTTTTAAAAAATTGCACACTAGTCAAAATGTATCCTGCGTAATTGTAAGCATATTCATTAATGAGCGGCAGGTTACGAGGATTGATAAGAGTGAATGTGAGTTTGGTTTGATTTATCTGTTTAACGGTATATAAGTTATCTAATGCAGAAATTAGATTCATTAGTAAATATTTGATTATAATAAAGAAGAAGAAGAAGAAGAAGAAGAAGAAGAAGAAGAAGAAGAAGAAGAAGAAGAAGAAGAAGAAGAAGAAGAAGGATTTGGTTTGGATTGGTTTAACAGCATATCAACTCTTGTGTTATGCAATGCAGAATTTTGATTAATTTGTATATATATATATATATATATATATATATATATATATATACAAATTAATCAAAATTCTGAATTATGGGATATTTAATTCAGAAATTTGATTCATTCGTAATTGTTTGATTATTAGAGAGAGAGAGAGAGAGAGAGAGAGAGAGAGAGAGAGAGAGAGAGAGGGAGAGAGAGAGAGAGAGAGAGGTGTTCTATTTAGTGGCATATCAACTCCTTATAGGTTATTTAATGCAGAAATTTTATTCATTTGTAAACGTCTTATTCCTCTCCATTACTAATAATTTACAAACATCTATTTAACCCGTAGATGAGACCCTAACAGGTACTTCTACTTCAGGTCAGAGTGTTCCTTTAAGTAGTTGTAATGAAGAAGTTGCTCCACACTCCCCTGAAGTGGATCCTCATCACAGTTTAGTGACATACGCAGAAAATCTTTTACCCCTCTGTAGAGGATACTGTCAGCATATTCTAAGTTCCACCGACAGGTCTTGTGAATATGACAGTTGCTTTCTTTCTCACAATTATAAGGCTTACCAGATATATCAAGAAATGACTAAGAGTTGATTTTATCATTACAAATCAGATATCATATTTTACGTAAGATTTTTCCTTCTTTAGTTTGCAGTTCATATGTGTCAAAATTAAATTGTCTCTGGCATAAATATTTTGTACTCTCAATTAGCAATTATTGTTCATAAGTATTTACATCAGCAAAGAATTTGTTTTTAATCTCTCTGGTGTGAAAGTTAAAGTTTTATTTCAGGCTACATGGCATTTAGTCATGTTTTGTGATTCTATGAGCAAAATTTCCGGAAAAAAATCAATAGAATTAAATTGCTAAATGAAAAAAACAAAAAAACAAAACAAAACAAAAAACGAAAAACAAAAACAAAAAACAAACAAATAAACAAGGATTTATTTTTCTATCTTAAAATCTTGTTCAGAATCCATCAAAGAGATGGAAAAGGTGAATTCATATTGCTAATGGGTAAAGGTATCAAACACGTAAATTAGTTTCGATATTCCTGTTAAAAATTCTCAATAATCACTGCAATCTAAGCAAATATATATATATATATATATATATATATATGTATGTATATATATATATATATATACAGTTAAATAAATTAAAATACATGATCAATACTTTTTACAGCCTTTATGAGCATTACCATATAAAAAGTACTGATCATATGTATTTGAACAATGACAAAATTTGTTTCTATTGACAAATATTGCCAGGTAAAATGAGAGCATATATATATATATATATATATATATATATATATATATATATATATATATATATATATATAACCCAAACAAAACAAATAAAGGAAAGAATTTCTGAAAATCATAGTTTACCGATTCATAACTTCATGAAAAAGTTGTTTTTTCTTAAAAGTTCTCTCTTGGTTAAATTAATTTTCTCTCTCTCTCTCTCAAAACCCTCTTTATATAGATATAGATATATTACGGAAATTTCCCCTGTAAGAAATTTATTGATTAATTATCATACATTGGGTGGTCCTAGAGATTTATAAGAATCCTCGCATATATTCTCCAGTAAAAGTTATTCCCGACTCATCTTCTTTGGATGTTTTTATGTATATAATGAAAACAATTAATGGGGGATTCACAATTTCATATACTTTCCATGACAATAAGTTTCGCGTGTAATGTGTCCACATGATCATTAGATCGAATGTTGTAATTTGGGTTTGTGTTTTATTTTATAACTCCTAATGGGAGTTGGCGTATTTAAGGAAGAAGTAGGGTGACACATGGGCAAAAGATTATATATATTTCTCCTCCTTCCAATTCTTATTCTTCTTCTACCTCAAAAATTTTCTGTACCATATTTGCGGTGATTCACGCAAACTAGTTATTAATGTATTTATCTAAGCGTCAAGATTTAAACACAAGCTCAGTTTTTTGGTTGTGTAGTTTGATGGCAAACAGGTATCCTAAGGCGCATAGCTTTTCTTCAAGGCAGAGCCTGCAACCATTTTCGCCTCCTTTCTAAGATGGCGCTTTTTTTCTTAGATGTCATTTGATAACCGGCGATTTTCCTGTATCGTTTTTAATTTTCCGTACGTGGCTCGGCAGCATCGTGTTAATATATGTTCTTTTTACGAAATTTATTTTATGATTCTGAGGTTTTGATGTTGTTCCTTTCGCCATTATCTAAGCCATGTTCGCCATCAAATGTATGTGTGTGTAAGTATGTGTGTGTGTGTATGTATGTGTGTGTGAATGAACAAATTGTTATAAAAGCTTTTTTAAATCAAGGAAGTGCTCAAATACTGACCAGTAGAGCAGGATAAAACCTAAAAAGATTTTTTATATCCCCTGCACATGTTGGTTTCATTACTAAAAATTTCATGTATTTAAAAAAAATGTACAATATACAGAGTAAACATGCCTTTTGTGTCATCAGAAGATAGTACTTTTTTCAGATACATGAAACTTTTAGTAATGAAGCTGACATGAAGAGATGAGATAATTTATTCAACGTTATATATATATATATATATATATATATATATATATATATATATATATATATATATATATATATATATATCTGTGTGCGTGTATGTGTGTGTGTGTGTGCATACAGTGTATTTTACATTTTTTGAAATAAAATGATCGGGAACAAAACAAACGACAAAATAATGAAATTTTCATTCATTAAAAAGTAAACGAACATTATTTCAGAATGTTTAACCATTTAGCTACATGCACGAACGGAAAATGTTTGGAAAAACCTCAGAGTATATGCTTCAGACGTCTGGCATTCAGTTGAAGGCACTGTTGAATGTGACAGGCAAAGTTATTGATAACGCGTGCACATTCCCCCCTGAGTGATCGCTTGAATTTTCTCAGTGTTGGCAGCTTTAAATTCAGTAATGGTACGAGGTTACCCTAGTAGATGTTGTCTTTGAGGAACCTCCAGAGAGGGAAATCTGGAGGGTTCAGGCCAGGTGAGTAAGTTGCCCATTCCATTTCAGCTTTACGACTGGTGAGACACTCTCCAAACTTTTTACATAGCTATACCATGGTAACATTAGCAATGTGAAGAGAGCACTATCCTTCTAGAACCACTCTCCTCCTCATCAAGGTCTTTGCACTTTTTTAGCTCTCCCTAGGGCTGCTCAAGCACTAAAATGTAACGCTCTGTTGTCACTGTCGCTGCGTTACTCCGATCATCGTCAAAGAAAAATGGTTCAAGTGCCATACTTTGGGACTGCGACCCACGCCGTGCACTTTTTCAACTGTAGAGGGCGTGCAACGACTTTGTGAAATTTTTAGTTTTCCCCAAACCTCCAGTTATTAGAGTTAACACGACTATTCAAGAGGAACAGGGCCTCATCAGAAAAACCAGACATCATTCAAGAATTCCTCGTCATCATCGATCCTTTGCGAAAGCCACTGGCACATGACTACCCTCTTTGTTCATATTGGCCTGGGTCAGTTTGTGATTGACCTAGATCCGGTAGCAATAAAGTTTGAGATCTTTTATCAGAATGCACTGAACAGAAGATACAGAGATTCTAAGTTCTCGGCTTCTCCATCGTAAAGATCTGAATAGACTCTGAAACCTTGGTGACATTCTTGGGTGTTCGGATTGTTATCGGCGGCCCAGATATGAGGAACCCGTTTCTCAAAGATATTCTCAAATACCATGAGCTTCGAAGTCCTTGAACAACTTAAACTCTGACTCATGTTTTGAAATGTGTTGAAATTGAACTTCCTTTTTCATTTTACTTGAACAATCTTGAAAGACTTACTTTCGCAACATGTCTTCACACAATAGATCTGTAACATTTTCTAAGTCATGGTTTCACCATAATTGATTAAATATATCAAAATATTAACTATTTCCCAGCAATAATCTGAAAAAAGAGAGAATAAAGTCAACAGGAAAGATTTGAGAGGCCGTTACGTTGTTTCGACAATTGTGAAACAATATATATATATATATATATATATATATATATATATATATATATATATATATATATATGTCAAGAAAACTCAACAGATTATCATAAATAGACAACAGTGATACCCTAGCACAAATAAATAGTGATATTGCCAAACTACACATAAGGAGAAAATAGGAAAATTAAAGGTAAGATGTGCTTATATTCTATTTAAGGGCCACAAACAGAATTGCCAGAACAAGAAGCATGCTAGATTAATTGACCCTTTGAAGACTGAATTAAGCTTAGTTTCTAAAACCTTGATCCAAAATAAGTCTAAGATACTAGAAAATTCGAGATATAACTTGTGGAAAATTTCATTAGATGCAGTAGAATTGTTTAAAAACGTTAAGTGTAAAAGAAGTACAATGTTCATCCAGTTTGACCTTATAGATTTCTATCCCTCTCTCTCTCGGGATTAATTCCTAAAGAGTTTAGATCATGCTAGGAACTATATAGACATCACAGATAAGGAAATAGATATATAAATATGTAGAAAATCAATTCTCAGAGAGCAAGAAAACTTGGGTAAAAAGTTACATTGATAAGTTTGACGTTTCCATGGGCTTATACAACTCGGCACAAAGAGCGGACCTAATAAGAATCTACACATTAGACTCGTTAGGTTGGATTATAGACTTAAAACTTGTAGGATTATATAATAATGATGGTCTCGTCTTCATACCGGATAATAACAGTCCCCAAAACGTCAAAAAACATTACAAAATCATAAGGGTCTTCAATCTACTAGGGTTTGAAATCGAAATAACTTCTCACCTGAAAATAGTGAATTTCCTGGACATTAGATTTAATTTAGAGAATAACACATTTGAACCATCCAGGAAGAACACCCACACACCTACCAACATCAATCGCAACTCCAATCACCCCAGGCCAATCGTCCAATAAATACCAAATGTAGTTAATTCAAGGATAAATATCCAATAAAAGAATTAGACATCATATAATGAGGTCCTGAAAAATAGCAGATTCCAGCATAAATTAGAATACATGGACCTAAGGATAAATAGCTACTGAACAATCCAATACTAATAACAGATACAGCAGTAATAGAAATTGTAGTTACTGAACGGAAGATAGAAACAATACTACTAATACAAATTGAAAAAGTAAGAATAGAAAAGGAAAGGTAAGCTGGTTTAATCCCACGTTCTATAAATTTTCTATTATTAATATAGAAAAGTATTTCCTCAATTCAATAGATAAACACTTCCATAGAGACTGCCTGTTAAGCAAACTTTTTTTAATAGAAACACTGTAAAAGTTAGTTACTGCTTCGCAAATAATATTTATAAAATTATAAATAACCATAAGAGAAAATTCATTGACAAACCACACATGGATAATAAGAGGACAAATATATTACACTGTAATTGTAGAAACAAAGGAGAATGCCCCATGGGTGAAAGTGCAATTCCGAAAATGCCGTATACCAAGCAAACATTTTCCCCATGGAAAGTAGTAATGAAGATAAAGTCTGCATTGGAATCTCAGCAAGAAATTGGGTACAGAGATTATACAACGATAGACATTCCTTCACTAATCGGCTGCTTAGAAATCAAACAGCCCTATCAAGGGGTTTTGGAGTTTAAAAGAGCGATTAGTAACTACTCAAATAAAGTGGATATTTATTAAAAAATTTCTGACTGCGGAAATCTTCAATAGCAGATGTTACCTTTGCTTGGAAGAAGAAATAAATATAATTAAATACAAAGCCACTAGACAGTTATTAAATAAACGAACCAAACTGATATTCAAATGCCGGCACGAAAATGAGTTAAAACTGATATGATAATGATTATAAATAGAGATGTGGATAAGGATAATAAGAAAATGAAGGTTATGATGTCAGAATGGGTGAATGAAGGGCTGAATATCAACTTTTAATGTGGATAATGATTGGAATAAAGTAATGATATAAGAACATAGTAATAATAATAATGATAATAATGATAATAATTAGCATAATAATGGCTATAGTATTAAAAGAAATTAAATTAGCAATTCTTTAATAAAAATAATAAAAACATCTCTTTGTCGCGAATTATTAAGAGATTAACAATAGGATCTAATAACAGTCAAATCGGCAGAAGTCGAAGGCAAGTACAAAAATATTAAAATAGCGATACAGAAACTAAAGAGAGAATAAAGTTAACTAGTGATGAAAGTATAAAAAACCCCTCGAATTAACCTGTTCTAATGAAGGAATAGTAAGAAATATAGTAATTCATGGCATCCCTAAATGAGATCATAATAAAGAAAAGAACAAATAGATATTTTCTTAAAATAATAAAAAAAAGTCAAATAGGAAAATATACTATCGAAAAAAAACAAAAAAAAACGTGGATAATAATTAAAAAATAAAAATATATAGATTGAAAAATGACACTGAAATTAAAATTGAAGACATGGGAATGGTGACAAGATTTAACCCGGTACCCTGATGTTCCTCCTGCTATTATAGGTTGTTTTTTCGGCCTTTTATTTTATTCATTTATATATTCTTTTTTCAAATGAGCAATATTTGTGGATCTCTGATTTCATTTTGTAAAAAGCTATCTGATGATGCAAGCCACGTCGGCAGCCTGTCGAAATAAATTTATAATAGCAAAATAACAATCCATTGAGTTTTCTTTCCATTTATATTACATATATATTTGCTCTGTATGAGATTTTTATATACATTTTGCCACATTTATATATCAATAGTCATACATGGAGCATTCCAGTAGAATTATTTGAAACTTCTCAAATATTCTACTGCTGAATAATTCCAAACTCGTCGTCTCAGGACAATTATATATATATATATATATATATACATATATATATATATATATATATATATATATATATATATATATATATATATATATATATATATATTCCTTTGCTTTGATAACAGTAGGTATTACTAGAGTAAACATAAAAAATCATGAAAATAAGTTAAGAGGCAAAAGAATTCTTTTAAAAGTATGTACATAAATGTAAAAGGAGAACGAACGATGCTCTATTTCCACGGAAACTACACCAGTTACAGAGAACACAATAACATTATTAAATGGAACAAGTTTTCAGCTAAAGAATATTCTTACACATAGTCACCATTGATGAGTAGTATCTGTATCTGTGTCATTACTTTCAGAGCACTCCTTATATATATTTTCATTATCCTTGTATATATGACTGTTAGGTGAAAAAAAAATGCTCAATGCCCAATCGACAGAGCAGTGTCAAAACTTTAAAAAAGTTAACAAATAACAAAACAGTTATGAAAAATAAAGATGTGGAGATTTTAGATATAAAGTCTTTATACATCAGTTGATAAATATTTAAGTCTTCTAAAATTAAACAAAAAATCCAATAAAATATAAGTAA
The DNA here is from genome assembly GCA_963585895.1 of Sepioteuthis lessoniana. Lineage (NCBI taxonomy): Eukaryota > Metazoa > Mollusca > Cephalopoda > Myopsida > Loliginidae > Sepioteuthis > Sepioteuthis lessoniana. Next base: position 18,881 of record CAUZXS010006068.1, read on the forward strand.
ACTTCTTACCGATCAATACATTCATAAAATTTCTCTTCGAATCACAAACTAATGAATTTTTTTTACTTTCAAAAGTTTGCACAGTCGGCTGTGACTGTAGAACACACCGACTGCTTCTCTGCAGAGGGGTAAGACCCAACCCCCAACGAGTGTCCTGGATATGACATTAAACAATCTGATAGTGATATTTTTTTCTGGAGTTTTGGGGAATGCGAAGTACCCCTTCATTGCCATCGCTCCCAGGTCCACTCTGACCCTTAGTGGTAGCACCTGATAAGGGTCTTATTTATGGGTTAAATAGAACTAAACCGTGGTTGGAGTTTACTGTTTTTTGCATTTAAACTGTGTATTTATGCTAAACTGAATTGTTTAAAATTAGAACTGTTTTGACATTAAAACTGCGTACTTATGCTAAACTGAATTATCTGAAATAAAACTGTTTTGAATTTAACTCTGTGTATTGCCCAGTCGGCTGGGGCTGTAGAATCCACCGACTGCCTCTCTGCTGAGGGGTAAGACCCCCACCGATGAGTATCCTGGATATGACGCTAAACAATCTGATGGTGAGGTTCCAGTGATGCTGGAGCTTTGGGGAATGAGGAACATCCTTTCATTGACATTGCTCCCAGGTCCACTCTGGCCCGGAATGGTTGCACCTGATAGGGCCCTATCTATGAGTTAAATAGAACCAACTGCATACTTATGCTAAACTGAATTGTTTGAATTAGAACTGTTTGACTAAACTGAATAGCTTGAGATAGAAATGTTTTTGACAATTAAACTGTGTACTCATGCTAAAGTGAATTCTTTGAAATAGAACTGACTATTTGCATAAAAATGGATTTGGCATTAGATAACCTACAAAGGTTGATATACCATAAAACCCAAACAAGCCAACCCAACCCACTTTCAATAGTACTTTCTCTCGAAACAAAAATTTGGTCTACTTAATGGGTTTTCCATGAAGAGATGTTTTAGCATGCCTTTTTATAGAATTCTAAGAATCATGTCCTATGAAAACATATGCCTAAAGACTCTAAATAATTTATCCATGCAAAACTAGATGATGAAATATCATGAAAATAAAATTTGAAACAATGACAGAAATTATATATGTTGAAGGATCAGATATATTACATTTTTAGATAGGGTCCCCTCAATAGGAGAAATAGAAATATGTAATCATTTTCTAAAACTTGAAAACATTTAACTGTGTACAAACAAATTGCCGGTGTTAAAATGAATTATTACTATTACATAACAAGTCTTGAAACTATTTAACTGTGTGCAAACAAATAAGATCTAACTCGTTTAAAAATAGGACCAACAAACTATTCGTTTACAAATCGTATATCGAATATACATGTATTAAATAAATGCCATAAAATACAACCAACCAACCAACCAACTTTTTTTTATATTTATTACTTCTAAATGTTAATGGTTTCAAATTAAAAGTCTGCAAGAAACCGCCAAATAAAAACGGCGTTTTAGATTTCGACTTTCATCACAGCAATAAAATCAAATGGGGAATATGTATAGGTTTTTGTCAAGAAATTACAGTCACGAATATCTACCAGAAAACAATACATTAAATATACGTTTAAACACATATGAACTGTACAGTTTAAAGATCGTCAGTATTAAAAATAAATGACTTAGTGTCTCTTTCATTAAAGTGTTGGATAATTATTTGTATTTATAGCATATTTCATTTATTTTTATCATTTATTTACAACGGTTTACTGCCTTGTTTACACCAAACATAGCATAGAGATAACGGTTTCGGTTCAATCGGAGATTTCAGATACTCTTAAAAGTCCCAATAATGTAGTGAATATTTCGAATAAATATTTGATTCTATTATTTTCTAGGCTTGATTTTAGTATAAATTAAAGGTTAAAAAATGGGTTTTCTAAACATTTTTTAGTAGGAATTTACTCTTCGCGTGATACCTGGCTGTGATAAATAGTGTCCAATAGTATATAGGGAGAGAAGAAGCCATTTTCCTCTCGTTGTAATTACAAACAGAGTGAGTAACCGATGCTGGGCGTGATACGAGCAGCCTTCACTGTTAGGAGGGGGGCAATAAGATAGAGACAATAGGGACAAGATCCCACAAAAAAGAAAAATTGCCAGAACCAGATCTGGAAAAGTTAAAGACATTTCCAAGGATATGCCTGACAGTTTCAGAAAATTTTGTCGAAATCTTTACAAAAAATGGCGAAGCCTAAACAATACGAATGAACAAGTATTTCATGTATTATAATAAATTTATTTCATTTACTATGCCATAAAAAAGGTGAACCGAACCAAAAAATAGGAATTAGATAAAACCAAAAAGCGAGACGCATACTATTGTGAACAAGTACTTTAACAAATGATGCTTGAAATAAATTTTACCTGAGGCATAATGGTTAAAGTGCTGAACTACAACTTCGAAGTTAGCGAGTTCGAACTCTAGTCGCTCTGTTATGTTCGCTTTCGGATAAATACCCTTTGGAAAGATATGAATCTCCTTATCCTTCCAGCTATGGGTTAAAAAGTATCACCGCTATTCTTCTATAAATATTGCTTGGGCATTAAATAAACCACGAATGTTGATATGCCATAAATTAAACTTAACTCAATATAAATGTAATAATAAACACTTCCAAATCAATAAAAATTTATTCAAAACCAAGCTAAAATCTAATGTCATATTGGATATATGTTTTTACGAAATAATCTATAAGCTAAGCAATGTTCCTAAAATATGTATGGGTGAATTTTCAGAAATTAAAAAAAAAAGAAACACAGAGAGACCTTAAAGTAAACAAACCCCTAAATTGTACACAACTGCAACAGCTGAGATAATAATTGTAGGGAAAATGCTGCTTAAATAAAAAAGATGACATAATCTATCATGATGACAATGCATACTGCCTTAATTCCCAACTCCACAACAATTATTACAAAATTTTAACATTCTTCATCAAATCAATATTTAAAGAATATGGAATTGATAAAAATGAGAAAAAAAAATATAATCAACAAAATTTTTCTACAGTGATATGGTTAGACTTTATAATCAAACATTCAGACCATTAGCCAAGATTATATTGCACTTTCATGTGGATTAATTTTTGTAATAAAATCATTAGCATTCTGATGACACTAGACCGCAAGCGAAACATTCCAATTTAATTTTTAGGAACTGTCATACAGATATATATATATATATATATATATATATATGTGTGTGTGTGTGTGTGTGTGTGTGTGTCTGTGTGTGTCTGTGTGTGTGCAAACACAACGATATTAAAAAAGCACGCGCACTCACACACATGAATACTTAGGAAAACTGAAAAATAGAAAGAAATACGTCAGTAAATACTAATAAGTTTTTAATGATATAGAGATCAGCTCAGTTTATTAAGTCAAACTGTATTTATAGATATATAGGTAAATATGTCAATAGAAAAAATCTATAAAAGGAAAAATAGTCGAATAAAACATAACGGCAGCTTCTTTGAACAGCCAATACACTTTGTCTTTACGCCTTTGTTCTTTCAACAGAACGGACTATTGCCAGGATAGCACAAACCATTTCTAAGTGAAGTTGGCACCACATCACGGCTTAAAATCCTAATCATTCTTTGCCATAAAAGATGACGAGCTCGATTAAGATCTTATTGCTTATGACAACAATGTCAGTTTTCTAACGATTGGGAATCTGTCCAAAGAGCCTGGCGGATTTTTATTTTGACCACGGCTTAGGTTTCAGTGCGATAAGAAAAAGCCTGGCCGGCCGACAGATCAGCCCAAAAACCTAGAAGTCGTCACAAATGTGTCTGATTAACGAAAGGCAGAAAGCCTGGTTAGCAAGTCCCACGGGCCACAACTTTGAGTATTTTCTCTTTAAGAAATAAATGAAAGTAATATATAAGCATTGAATAGTGTAAAACTTTTGAACAACGGTTGTAGTTACCCCTTTGGGGTAAGGAAGGAAATGTATTACTATAATAGAACCATAATAATATGGTAATAATAATGATAATATCAACAATAGCTGTACTACTTATGAAGAGTAGTATATCGGATTCAGATAAGTGTATTCGGTTTTTCTGCTAATGAACTATAGTCCTTCATCCAGAGCGATTATTGAAAAGAATGGGGTTTGAATGCATATACGCGAGACTGACTTAAAAGTTGCGAACGGAAAAAGCGGAGAATAAAGGATCCCTCTCAGAGATGGCACTTCCGCCCGACCATAAATCTCGAAGACAACATACAAATGATCTAGAAAATTTAGAATAGACATTTTACCCAAAAATATTGGATTTTACGCGTGTATTAAAAGTTTCTTCGTTGAATGGCATATAAAACACCGTGGACTACTTAATGCCAAAGCCATTCTTTTAGAAGAACACCAGTGATGCTAGTAACCCATAGCTGGAGGTTAAGGGGTTCATACTTTCCCCAAGAGTATTCGTCGCAAAGTGAACGAAATTGTGCGACCGCAGTTCGAACTCACTTACTACGATTTTGCAGTCCGGCATTTTAACCATTACACCATGAGGACACCTTCTTTCAGATGTATATCATACTAACTAATCTGAGTTACACTTGTAAAATTTCAAAAAAGAAAATGGGTAGCCGCGTCTTTTCATCGGCAAACAAGAAGCAACATAATTTTGATCGATTGATTTTAACGGTATTTCAACCAACATAGGTTTATTTTATGCTCCGAGGTAAGGAATTTGTATACATCGTACATTTACATTTACATTTTTTGTATGTAGTTTATTAATTTTTTTTTGCACCCGATTATATAATATTACATATTCCGATTTAATGCAAATTATTTGCAAACAGATAGTCCCACAGATAGTACCTTAACAAGTACTACCACTCCGAGCTAGCTGATTAGTTGTTAGGTTTTATGGCATGTCAAATCTTTTAGGGTTATTTTATGCCGAAACTGGAGTTTTATTTTGTGAATGAGCAGAGTGTTCGCTAACGGTCCGGGAGACCGTGGTTCAATCCCAGGTCGAGTCATACCAAAGACTCAAAAAATGGTACTTGATGCCATCTTGCTTAACACTCAGCATTATACGGTAAGGATCAAAGTAAAGTAGAGCAATCCATGGAATGGAGTTGCGCCCTCCCCAACATCTCGGTGCAGTAGCTATCGAAAAGGGAGCCTTCGGGTCACCCTCGACTAAGGTCGCCAACTTTACTCTTACTTATATATTATTATAATTTTATCATATAGTCCTGTTTCTTTAAAAGTCTATGATATGGTTTTTTTATTAAAAGAGTTCTATTGTTTGATACATCTTTGTTGACAGGTCGCGTAAGTTACATGGATATCAAAACAGGAAGCACCTGTGTCTTAAGGTAAACAAAACACGGCGGAAATGCCACGTGAATTACCGAGAGTAAGAGTGACCACGAGCGTTCGGAAAATAATATAATGACAGAAAATCGACCCCAGGGGAGAGGAGAAAGGAGCCGTTTAAGAAAGACTAGACTTCATACTGCTCCGATCGCTGGCCTTATGACAAACGCCACACGATTGAGAGGTAGAGAAAGATCTGAAATGTACGAGACTTGCTAACGTCGAAAGCGGGAATGATCCCAGAAGAAAGTAAGGGAGCCTTGAGAAGGTCCAGTAGTTGTTGAACATATTGAAGCTTAGATGATTAAATGCCTCGAGATAATGCAGAGAAGTGTGAAGAAAAGTCGAAAACGGGTATGATCCTAGAATAAATTAGGGAGTCTTGCGAAGGCCCTGTAGTTGAACAATATTTAGAAGCTGAGATGATTAGATGTCTTTAGTTGACCTGTACCTGTTCAGCGAAGGAAGAATGTAGAAGAAACGGAGATAATTAAATGTTTTGAATTGGCCCTGTACCAGCCGTGAATGAAAAACGAAGAAGTAAAAGGTTTTCTGTGATTCCGTATCTCTCCCTGGGTGTATATCATAGCTATTACCAACCATCTCCCTACGCAACTGTCGACTATCTAATAATGAAAGAAAAGATTATATTTTTTTATACATAAGTGTTATTGTCGCTTTTTCTTCACCCGGTACGTAACACTATCAGGTTTTTTGCTTTGAAGTATCTCGTTCTGATTGGGGTCTACTTTTTGCATTCCAGAAGGATATGTATTTATGGTGCCGCGTGAGCACTTGGGCCTTTCATCCTACTTTAGTATAAAGGCATGAGTCAGCCATGTATGACCGATGTGTAATTGGCTTAAGACTACCTCCATTTTCAGTTTCTACGATCTCCTGATACCCATCTTCACAAGGTGGGTTTTATTAGGAAAGTTTATTTTGAGGATTATTTTCCCATGATAGTTACTTTTCCCTTTGAAGTACCCGTTCACCATAGCCTTTATATCGGTGTATGTATTTTGAAATTATGGTCTATGAAAGTTTCCTGGAGTTGATTTGGCTGTTGAGTCCACAATATCCTTTGATTCTGTTGTGACTCAGAATCCAGCAGAATATGATTGCTTTAGTTTTGTGTATGACATATATTCTCTTCATGAATCTGATAATTAATGGTTCCTCCAGTTTTAGAGATCTTTATATGAAAGACAATGTATAGCTTTTTTATCATATGTCACGCCCAATAATTTATGTTGTTCAACCACTAGCATCTTTTATCTTTCCAATTGGAGTTCATGGTCATTATGAACTTTTCATACTTGACAAAAGTGAATATATGTAGTTTTTGTCTTTGAGGATCTGAATCCGTTTCATCTTGTCCGTTTGCTTATTTTATTTAGACATTGTTATACCTGCCTCCCAGCACTGTGAGTGTATCTTAATTGATAGCATATCTATAAGTCATCCACATATAGAGAGCGTTCAACCCCAGGCAATTGACAATATTATTGATTTTTATACTGAATAACGTCACCAACAATATATTTCCTTGGGGTACTTCTTTTTGCTTTTGGGGGTTGGAGAGTGTCAATCCGACCCTCTCAAATCCCCAAAAGCAAACTTCGGCTAAGAAGTTGCTTATAATATAAGGTATTCTGTTTCTCAGTCCAAATTTATGCTGATATTTCATTATTCCATACTTCAATATGGTATCGTACGCTTTTTCAAGATCAAAGAATACAGGTATTAAGCCTTTTTTAATGATATTTTCTTTTCTTATATGAGTCTCTAATGTTAACAAGTGGTCGACCATCCTTCTTTTATTTCTGAAAACACACTGGTATTTTGTTTTGATGTGTTTTTCAAGGAACCAGGTCAATATCGTATTAATTATCCGTTCCATTGTTTTGCAGAGGTAACTTATTTGTGATATGCGTATGTAGTTTTGTGTGTTTGGAACGGGAATTATTGTCATTTGTTTCTATATTTTGGGTTATTCTCCGTTCATCCAGATATTATTGAAAGTGTTCTGAAGGTATTGTAGTTATACTTGTGGGAGCTCTTTGACGACTTGTGTATTTCGTCAGGGTCTAAGGCTGAGAATGTTTCTGCTAGTAGATATGTTATTTTTTAGCATTTACCTTAAGGTACTTAATAGAGGTGCTGTCTTTCTTTCCTAGGATTTATTTAATAATTTTCCAAATAGTTTTGATATTCAAGTGAGTGTTGAGACTTTTTGCATATTTTTCCAATATTCTTTTCTTGTTTTACGTGCCTTTGCACTGAGCTCTTTGAATTCAATCAAATTGTATTGAGTAGTCTTTTATTGAATTTACATAGGGCTGCTCACCCAAGTGTGTTTGTATCCAGACAATTTTTGTTTAAACATGGTTTATTTCATTTGCTCGCTGTTTGTCTTTTGAGTATGCACTCTTTTGTTATCTCGATAAGAGTTTTTGTGAAATGATTTGTTAAGTCTGTAATACTGACATCCTGAGATTGGTCTATTTTTCCATTGTTTTATATATAATCTGATATTAATTTCCAACGACGGTGGCTATCTTCGTTTGGCACGGAGTTTTCCAATACAATTGGGAAATGATCACTGCCACATGTATATTTATGTGCCTTTCATGCATAATTGAAGAATCACACATTGAGAGATCTATGGCAGAGTAACTACAAGTTTATGGATTCAAGTATGTTCGTGATCCATCATTAATAAGACAAAATTTGATAATATTTATTATTTCTTCAAATATTCTGCATTTTGTGTTTGTTTTTTTACTTCCACATATGGTGATGTAGCTGTTTAGATCTTCCAATATTAAAGTTTGGATAGTTGAGCTATGAGTTTGTTTAGTGCACTTTTATCAACTTAAATGAAGAGCAAACATACATTAATTCGTCTGTGCACTGTTGCTTTAATAGCAATTGCCTGTAGGTTGGTATATAAATAAATTTTTTCTCTGGGGTATATTATTTCTGATAATTTCAGATACACCTCTGGAATCCCTGAGTCCAAAATTGGTTGTATAGCTTGAAGTTTTTAATTTTTGTATTGATACCTTTGAAGAAGGTTTCTTGGAGGTACGTAATAGTTGGCTCTAGGTTATTCAATAAAACTAGGTCATTATAATCTGATAGTAACAGTTGCTTTATTCTCTTATTACTAACAATCTTTCTGATGTGTAATGCATTTCTACAATAAATTAATGTGTAGGGCCTTTACCTACAAATAACCCTATTCTTTTAATAACGCTAGCATTAATTGCTAACCCCTGACAATCCATTTTAGATGGTTTTCAACGCAGAATAAATTAGATGCTGGAACATTCGTAAAGAAATTTTGTAAAAAATTTACAAATTTATTATCTAATCATTTATTTTACAAAAGAAATATTCTCTTTTTAAATTATCTTTCTTATAAAAGCACTTAATTCAGTAGTGAATATTAATCACAGAATGAACATTAAAGAGTGAAAATTTCCGATCAAAATTTAGCTCAATTATGTGTCAGGCTACATTTTTTTAATTATTATTCCACTCTTATATATCTATACGCCAGCAATACATAAGAGATTTATAGTTCATAATATGGTAGTTATACTGTTATATTTTTTGTTTTATTAGGAAATTTTTCCTTCTGATTCATCATTTAGATATCTGTCCGTAAGAATAATTTGAGCTTGTCTATGTGTGGATTTGGGTGAAAAGGAGTTGCTCTCATCTAAATCCACTCTCTTTCACACACACATACACACACACACACACACACATATATATATATATATATATATATATATGAAAATATACGATATGAAAAAGCATAACGTATTCTAATGATTTTACTTTTAGTTGAAATATTTGCCAACATTAAACGTTTAGGTTATTTTACATTAAACCTTCATCAGGGCTTTTAAATATGTTGTATTGCATCTTCTGGATTTTAAACAAATTGTACATATTGAGGATAATGAGGATTTTAATAAAATATAGGTAAATTTTACACCTTGCTTGGGAGATTTACACCATGACTTAATAAGCATAAAATATAACAGTTTCATTAGTAAGGATTCTGGTATCTTTTACATGTTACTGTATCGAGGAATTTGACCTCTTCGATTTCTTCCGTGCTACAAGATAATCGGAATAGAATCATTACTCGTTCTTTTGCGCAGAAGTTCATTAATTGATTCTATGGTACAAGAAAACGCTATAGCTGCAGTTTAGCATAAATGCGACTATATATTCACTCATGCGAACCTGAGTTCGTCGCAATCAATCTTGGTGCCTTCGAAACCTATTCAGGTTTAATACAGCATGTGATGATAACCATCCAATGGAAAAAATATAATGGCCACCTTTAGTCGTAAAATGTAGCAAAGGTCCCACTACTCACACAAGTGAAAGCGAACTGACAGCCTAAGGTAGAAGATAAACTGCAAAAGGTGCTTCATGTGGTCAGTTTAAAATTATCTTGTTTACCGGTTCAACAGGCTTTCGACGCTTTTTTGTGTAGGAAGACGAAAAAAAAGTCTCTAAAGTTCTATTACAGGCAGCTTAAAACCAGTCGCTGTTAATGTTACTTCTGCGAAATGCACAAAAGAATGTTCAATTTTTCTTTTGAAGAAGACCCAGACGAATATTAATGAAAGTTATATCGGAAGTAAAGCGTCTATTGTAAGTGGGGTGCATTCATTGCACAATTACGCTTTTAGTATGGACAATCTGTCAATATATCCAGAAAAATTGCAATAGAAATGAAAGAAAGTGTGTTTTGTAGGCCTGTGCGTGCTTTATAACTTGTCAAAAATTTACCCAAAATTCTTTTCAGTAGATCACGTTCAAATAGCCTGCTGAATTTAGTTTATTTTTATGTTGACAGATCGTCAACCTGATCCCAAGAAACTCCAGTGAGTTTCCGATGCATTTGTAGATCTGATTCCAATACTATGAAGTGTTTTTGTTGGAAAAATAGTTGGGTTTGTTTCCTTACTTGTTTAGACAATTAAAGGATGTGTGCCAATATAGAAAGCTGACTAGAGGAGACATTCTGAGTCTGAATATGATAGCCAGTATCAATCTGGGCTAAGCCAGTGAAAACTACGAAACATTACTACTAATGAGGAATAGCCTTTCATGTTTTGCTTATTAATTTGGCTAGATTGTTGCATTTGTGCTTTATATATGGTTGTTAATTAATTAACAAAAACTTTACAAGGCTGTAATAAAATATATATATATTTCAATTTTGTCACTTGTGTCACCAGACGTTTCGCCAACAGGGAAAAACTGTCCAAACAACTCCGAAAATTGAACTGTTTGATGTAAACGTATTCCACTCAATACTTTATGTAAACTTTTGATATATCATTCATTTCCTGCTGAACAACCAAACATAGCTTATTTCATTTTTATTGCAAATTTGTCTTAGGTCACTTGCATGTTCACCATGAATTGCTCGGATTATATTCTTAACTTGACGATTGCCTTCTGAGTAAAGTATTTCTCAACCTTAACAATCGCCTTCTCTTTCAATTACATTCCTTTTTACTATCTTGGTACATATCACTGGTGTCATCCACCTTGATATTTGTATTTCTTCCTCAGAACTTCTACGCAAGGTGTCTTCTAGATTTTTTGAAGTTCTTTTTAAAGATCTTCAATATTTATTTCGGTCCTGCCAGTGTCTCTAATCAATTTTGATCTTTACTGTTGGACACTTCCCTTTTTTCTCACAACCATTATATTGAACTTGTGTTGATGTATATCTAATACGTCATTCAATAATATAAATTTGGTCTTCATTGCAATAACTAGCAGTTGGGGATCTTCAATGACACTCGTTCCATATCTCAATTTGACTTACAGAATTCTTCTTCACTTTCGGACAAATGAGATTAAGTCAGTATAGTTTTTCTATCTTTACATCTTGCGTAGTGCAGATGGTTCTATGGATCTTTGTTTTTAGAAAACTGGTATCTCCAACAATAAGATCTTTAAAAAAAAGTTAGTGTTCGTGAACATATCCCCATTTTAATAGCAGTTAACTGTGTTGTTTTCCAATGATGAACTATTTATGCTGTCTTTGCAAATTTTGTGTTTATGTTTCCACAGACGATTTTCAGACAAATAATATAAGCAGTTAAGCTGACATGACTCTTCGAAGAAGATGAGAAAATCAGCCTTCATACCAATACGAAGAAAACAAAGGTGCTACGAAGTGACAAAAAAGAGCATGCAATTCAACTATAGGAAGAAGAAATCAACGAGACAGTCCGCATCGCATACTATGGAAGTATAGTCAGCAAAAATGACAGTACAGACAATAAGATCCAGAACTGAATCTGTAAGAAAAGATTAATTCGATACTACGAAAATCTGGAATTCCAAGGCATTGTACCTTCGAAATAAGATCAGAATCTTCAACATTAACATAGAAATTCCTCCAGTGTGAATCTTAAACGTAGGGACGACTGATAACATTAACAACATGCTCTAAACTTATCAACTGATGACTATGGCACAACAGTTAATATGAAAAAAATTCTAACCATAAAGTACGAAATAAGATTAATTTGAATATCATCAATCAGGTCGGGTGTGGGCATGAAGCAGGTGGATATGACACACCAATTAAGCGAAAACCGCTTAACAAGGAAAAAAAAACAAACCAGGCAGTAGATTGAAATTGATAATGTAAGAGAAGAGATGAGCGAATAAAACAGATCTGAAAAGATCAGAAATGAGTGTACAAGACCAAAGCGAATTGTTCCGAATCAAATCCGCAGGCTTAATGTAGTTGCAGCTCTGCGACCCTCCTTCCCCACACACACAGGTGGGTAAAATAGCGTTGTCTCTGTCTTTCAAGAGAAGATAAGTTGCTTTATAAAAATAGAATAATAAATAAATGAATAAATAAATAAATAAATAAAATAAAATAGAAATAAATAAATTCTCACTTTTGACTAGTTTTGATTTGGTTTATTTGTTTAATGGCATATAAACACCTTTAAGGTTATTTAATGCCAAAATTTGATTGACTTGTAAATTATTGATAACAATCATAATGTTTTTAATGTTCCATTGTATCTTTTTAATTGTATCTCTTTAGTCTATAATCATTTGTTTGCATAGTTATATGATACAAAATATTCCGATCTAAGATAAATAATTTTCAAACGAATCTATTTAACTCCTCGATGGGATATTAACAGGTATTATCACTCCGGGTGGACTTGGGAGTGAAGGCAATGAAGTAGTGATTCCATACACCTCTGTCCTAGTCGATTGAGACTGAAAAATACACCAGTAGCATCTCTTCAGAGGAGTAAGACTTCCCCAACAAGTGTCTTGGATATAACACTAAACAATCTGATGGTGAGGTTCCAGTGATACAGGAGCTTTGCGGAATGCAGAGTACCCCTTTATTGCTATCGCTCCCAGGTCCACTCTAGCTCGGAGTGTTAGTACCTGATAGGATCCTATCTATGGGTCAAATAGAACTAAACTGTGTACTTAAGCTAAACTGAATTATTAAAAATAGAACTGTTTATATGAATAAAAACTGATTTGGCATTAGATAACCTGCAACGGTTGGTATGCCTTAAAACTAAACCAAACCAAACCAAACTAAACCAAACTAACCCAGACGCCTCAGAGATCCATAACTGGAGCATTATCACTGGATTCAGTTTAGTAGCCGGAACATCCCCCTTTTTAGGGTTAGGGCTTAGCCTTCTGCAGAAGATACAGTAGGCGTATTCTAAGCCCCGCCGACAGGTAGGAATTTTGTCTGGGTTCGAATTCTATTTACTGACGTCCATAGAAAAATACGTCTTTACCTTTGTATCATATCGTAGGAGTTTGCTTCAAGTTCTCTCACTCATGAACGTTGTTTTTTATAGACTTGTATATTAGTTGATCATTAATAATTTTTCATATATGATGAAAGTAATTTTTTTTTTGTTTCTTAACACATTTTAGCAAAGAGGAGACTTATTTAAAACACGAGTAAATATATTTCCATAAAATTTGAGTTGAGGAACTTTCTTTTCCTCAGAGCCATACTTGCAAATACTCTTATGAATAACTGGGGTGTCTTCGTGGTGTAATGGTTAAAGCGTTGGA
>CAUZXS010006069.1:0-27500 GCA_963585895.1 Sepioteuthis lessoniana
ATAAATTGTACAAGAAAACTTTCATATATTTTCATGAAAAGTTATTCATGCATTGTAACAATTTCTTTGAATATTAGATAAATGTATTGATACATTTTAAAATATATCCTCATGTTATATGAGAAATATTAATGTGTACTATAAAAATGTTATTCATGAATTTTTGTGAAGAAATTGGGGACACGCTAGCTCCATACCTCTTTATCATTTGTCTAGACTACGTACTTAGAACATCGATTGACAAAATCAGAGAGAACAGCTTCGAGCTGACAAAGAAAAGAAGCCGAAGGTACCCCGCAAAAACAATTACCGACGCCGACTACGCTGATGACATAGCGATACTGGCAAATACACCCAACCAAGCCGAAACACTACTGCATATATATATATATATATATATTCATTAATATTTGTCGACTTTACCAAGGCCTTCGATTCCATTCACAGAGGAAAGATGGAACAAATCCTACTAGCATACGGCATACCTAAAGAAACCGTAGCGGCAATAATGATTCTCTATAGAAACACCAAAGTAAAAGTACGATCACCAGATGGAGACACAGAATACTTCGACATTGTAGCAGGAGTACTACAAGGGGACGCCGACTACGCTGATGACATAGCGATACTGGCAAATACACCCAACCAAGCCGAAACACTACTGCATAGTTTGGAACGAGCAGCTGCAGGCATAGGCCTCTATGTCAATGCACACAAAACGGAATATATGTGCTATAATCAAACGGGTGACATCTCCACTCTAGACGGAACCCCTCTTAAACTAGTAGACAAATTCACTTACCTAGGAAGCAGCGTTGTATCAACAGAAAAGAACATCGACACGAGGTTAACAAAGGCATGGACAGCTATCAATAGGCTATCGATTATATGGAAATCAGATCTAACCGATAAAATGAAACGCAGTTTCTTTCAGGCAGCGCTCGCCTCGATACTGCTATATGGATGCACTACATGGACTCTAACAAAACGGCTGGAGAAGAAGCTAGACGGCAATTACACAAGAATGCTACGAGCAATCTTTAACAAGTCCTGGCGGCAACAACCCACAAGTCACCAACTGTACGTCCACCTGCCTCCTATCACGAACACTATTCAAGTTAGACGAACCAGACATGCAGGACACTGCTGGAGAAACAGGGACGAACTCATAAGTGATGTACTCTTATGGACCCCACTCATGGCCGAGCAAAAGCAGGACGACCAGCACGAACATACATTCAGCAACTATGTGAGGATACGGAATGTAGTCCAGAAGACCTGCCAGAGGCGATGAACTATAGGGAAAAGTGGCAAGAGTGGGTCATGGATATCCGTGCTACCAGCACGACATGATGATGATGATGATGATGATGATATAAAAATATCGACCTATTTATATAAAAATGAATAAGTACACTTTTATAAAAAAAAGAACATTTGTACATTTTATCAGAATAAATTCTGGAACAATATAAAAAAAACACAATTATACATCATATAAAATTATATCAAATTATACAAAAAGAACATTTGTGATTTTTATAAGATATTCTTATATTTAAAAATTATTAATACATTTTTATGACAAAATTCTTATGCGCTTAAAAAATATTCCTTCATTATACAAAAGTATTCCTACATTATATAAAAAAATATTCATATAACATAGTAAAGATGTTAGTTCATCTTAAAAAATATACGACAAATTTTCAAACGAATCATTTGCAAAAACTTTCCCCGACATGGGAAAAAAAAAGGATTATGCACCTGGTCCCATTTGAACTCATATCGTTCGACCTCAGTGATGCCTGTTTCCACGAATACCCACTCAGTTACTTAATCCTATTAAATAGAGCAGAAGTCCAAATAAAAGTTATTAGGGCCCTTAATACAACTGTTAAGGAATGGTCAGTGATAACGAAACTCACATCCTGGACCAGTCTAATTGCATTTCACATAGCACTAATACTCTTGGGAAAGGTATGAATCCAATTATTCTCCCTCCAGCTATGAGTAAATAGTAGGGTCGACTTGGTTCTTCAGCCTTGGTGAGGCAACTATTCAAGGAGAAGGAAAACTCTGAATTCAAACCTGTCAAACTCCGCTTAAAATTGACCTTGTGTCATATCCTGCTCGAGCAGAGGGGTTGGTAAATATGGATAATGACGATTTACTGATTCGTAGCTGCATACCTGTATTTTACAATAACACAAATACTCTATTGCTTGAGAGTACTTCTAAATGAAAGCATCTGGAGGTTGCAGATTCAATCTCAGCTATAGTTAAATAACAAGAAATACTTCCGATTGCTCACCACTTGTAGTCGGTCATGGTTAACGGATTTAGAACAATATACGCCCGTGGGTAGATAAAGAATTCGGTTCGAGGTTCTGTGTAGGCTCTCGGGGTCGATATGAAACACCTGAAAGAGGCTGAAAGACGCATCGGTCGAAAGGTTGCAAATATAAAAAAATATATATATAAGACAGTAGTCTGAATACTCTTCGCGATAAAAATGATCCATCTTCTCTCCACTAATTTAGACAAATAGAAATTGGCGACCGTAGTTGAGGACAACCAGAAGGCTCTCTTTTCAATAGCTACTACACCGAGGTATAGGGGAGGGCGCTACTTCTTTCCCTGGATTGCTCCACTTTACCCTTGATACCTACCTTATATTTCTGCGTGTTAAGCAAGGAGGTATCAAGTACCATTTATAAATCTTTGGTATGACTCGACCTGGGATTGAACCCAAGTCTCCAGGACCATTGGCGAACATGTTACCCTCTAGGACACTGACCCAGTCAAAGAAGTTGTGTTTAATGTGTTCAAAGAATGTATTTTTGAATATATGAGTAATATTCTAACGTTGAAGGTTTCGTTATTTTTTTTAAACTCCAGGGTTATGTTATCAAAGGATATTAACTTATCCATATTTCAAAATATTTTTAGGACGAGAGAAAAGCACATAACAACATCGCTCTGAAGACGGTTTAAAAAATAAGCTAAAAAAACGTAACGTCAAACGTTGGAATATTATTTATGGACACATAAACACTTCCTTTGATTATTTTGCTTTTTCATCTTTTCACACACTCGCAAACACAAACACTCTCATATACTCACATACACACAAAAAAAAACATTTACGCACATACAGACACTTTCTCACGCTCTCTCTGTCTCTGTCTCTGTCTCTTTCACATACACGCACACACATGTACTAACAAATTCACTCACACACAAATACAAAAATCTACTCACATACAAACACAGTCATACCTTCACACATCCATACACACAAACACACTCACACCCACGCAAACCCACACGCGCACACACACTCACACACACTCACACTAACATACATACCGTTGCCTAGTTGGCTGGGGCTGTAGAATACACCGACTGCACCTCAGCAGAGGGGTAAGACCGGTCCCAACGAGTGTCCTTGATTTGAAACTAAACAATCTGATGGTGAGGTTCCAGTAATGCTGGAGTTTTGGGTAATGCAGAATACTCCTTCCATGCCATCGCTCCCAGGTACACTCTGGCCCGGAGTGGTAGCACCTGATTGGGTCCTATCAATGGGTTAAATAGAACTAAACTGCGTACTTATACCAAAATGAATTACTTGAAATAGAACTAGTTTAATATTTAAACAGCGTACTTATGCAAAACTGAATTGTTGGAAATGTAACTCTTTTTGACACTGAAATTGTACTTGCTCTAAACTGAATTGTTTGAAATGAGGCTGTTTTGAGATTTAACTGTTTGTGGACAAAAACGATATTTAAATTTAACTGAAATGGTAAATTGGAACTGTTTGACTAAACTGAATGGCTTGAAATAGAAATGTTTTTGATTATCAAAATGTGGACTCATGCTAAACTGAATTGTTTGAAATAGAATTGATTATGTGTATAAAAATGGATTAGGCGTTAAATAACCTACAAATGTTGATATGCCATAAAACCCAAACAACCGACCAAGCAAATACACGGACTAACAATCTCACAAATACACTCTACATACATACACAGGTATCCATTTCATTATTGGCCAGGTTGTTTGATGTTTTCCACATCGTTGATTACAAAGCACTTCCATTTAATACTTGATCACGTCCTTCTTAATGTTGACCCTAATCGATCGAAGATTTCGACTTCCCATCGTTATCATGGGGTTTTTCCGAGTAATCGTTTCTGATCTCTTGGATATCAGAAGACTACTGCACCGGTCCACCTGTTGTTAGTGAACCCAGTGACGCGCTCAGCTCGGCTTCTGGTATTCCCAAATCACGTCATTCACTCAGCTCCAGTCCTACATCAACTCGCTCAGAATGTGATCACGCAACGATATTCCCATCGTGGGTCTTTTTGTAACATTAAGTGTATAAATCAGTCTCTGTTATTCCAAGTTTGCGGTAGCCAATGTTTCGCTGGCGTATGACCTACGGTCAAAACGGTGCTATTGAAGAGATTGGTACTTAGGGTCTTACCGAACATATCCTGGAGTACATCTTTTATCGTAGGATTATCAAAGAATGAGTTTATTTAGTCTGGGGGTTATCACAGATTAGCATTTAATATTTTTCCGGATCTTGTTTATCAGATGTTGGTCGTTTGTTTGGGCTTTATGGCATATCAACGCTTGTAGGTTATTTTATGCCAAATCCATTTTTATTCTAATAATCAGTTTTATTTCAAACAATTCAGTCTAGCATAAGTACTCAGTTTGATTGTCGAAAACATTTCTATTTCAAGATATAATTAAATCAGTTCAGTTTAGTATAAGAATAGATTTTGTTTACACACAGTTAAATGTCAAAACAATTCTATATTAATCAATTCAGTTTGGTATATATATATATATATATATATATATACATATATATATAATTTGAGTGTTTCAAAATTGTTATGAGCATTTAATTATGATATGAATTGAATGTGTCAACCTAAACTCCATCCTGGCCATCATATACTCTTTTTTAGGTTCTTTCCGTAATTTCGGTTCTTCTTTTCTAATAAAGATACTCTCACTGAAATGTAAACATTTTCATCATGTTTTGCAAGAATTGTTGACAGGGATGATGAACACAGTTACATATTTCAATTACATATTTCACAGATCATAGTTACTCCCATAATGAGTATATATATATATATATATATATATATATATATATATATATATATATATATATATATATATATATATATACCAGGAGAATTTAAAAGAACTACTGTTAAGGTTCTGTCAATTGAACTCAAAGTAAAAAAAAAAACTTTGTCCGTGTGTGATGAAATAAAGAAATAACGATTGATTTTGGGCCATATCGAGACACAACAACTTTTTGGTGCCTCCAGTAGTACAGTAGTTAGGAAACTATACTACAAATCGATTGTGAATGATTTTGGTTACAATAGTAGGCATAATAAATCCGACCATTTGCCAAGTCTAACAACGTTTTATGAATCTCAACTCCTTATTCGATTATCATACGTATATATATATATATATATATATATATATATATATATATATATATATATATATATATATATATATATATATGTATATATACATTAGTCCAAAAATAAAGAAGTACCAAATCCGTTTAGAATGTGATACAATATCAATTTGTAGTCGGGGTACAGCTTATTAAATTGAGTTTACTGTCTGTTAGACAGGTTGCCATAGAAAGACTAAGGAACACAGTCTACCTTACTATTTATCTATCACTGCGAGTAGAAGTGACGGAAAACCAACAGCCTCGTCTAGGATTTGAACTCTTTTCACCAGTTCCATTTCTTACGACGCGTCTCTAAAATAGAAACTAGAATAAACATTAATATAGCTAAGTCATATATATATATATATATATATATATATATATATATATATATATATATATATATATATATATATATATATATATATATATATATATATATATATATATATATATATATATATAAGCTGACATTTGAAATCTCCACAAAAATAATGAATCAATAATTCACTGAGTTTGATCATAAAATTTCCAAGATATATCGCATATGGAAATACTTTAAAACAAAAGATGCCGGCACCTAAAAACGACTATTTCAAAAATGTAATTATAATAATACTACAGTATAATGATAACAGCTTTGTTTAGGTTTTGAACTCAGGTAGCCGATTTAGGTTTTTTTTCTTTGCTTAATGCCATATCAAACTTCGTGGGTTATTTAATGCCGACGCCATCCTTACAAAAGTACGACAGAAATACTATTTAATCCTTAGCGGAGGAAATAAGGCGGTTCATGACTGTCCCTAGGCTATTTGTCCGAAAGTGAATGTAATAGTGTCACTTGCAGTTCAAATTCACTTAATTAAAAGCCACAGTCCAGCACGTTAACCATTGTGCAGTGTGAATGACGTAAATAGTACCATTACTGTTCATCGACAAAGATTGTTTTGGAATTAAATATCCTCATAAGGTTGATATTCGATTGAACAAAGAAACCAAACCAAATCAAACATGTAGTATTTATTGTGAGAAACCTTTTAGAGTAAAAATAAAAATGTATGATTTTAATGCTAATTCCAAACTCCTAAATATGTTACTAGGGTCAGTTTAATGTTTTGCAGTATTTTGATAACCTGACACAGTGGTGGTGCCCGTGGTGTAATGGTTATCGTCGCAGGAATTGGACACGGCGACATGAGTTCAAATCCTGAACTGATTGCATTTCACATAGCACTAATACCCTTAGGAAAGGTATGAATCCAATTATTCTCCCTGGAAAATCGTAGCACGCGAGTTCGAACCCCAGTCGCGCAATTACGTTCCCTCCAGCTATGGGTAAATAGTAGGGCAGACTAGGTTCTTCAGCCTTTGTGAGGCAACTAGTCTAGAAGAAAACTGAATTCAAACCTGTTAAACTCCGCTTAAAAAATTGACCTCGTGTCATATCCTGCCCGAGCGGAGGGGTTGGGTAAATATGATAACCTGACTCACTCTTCAGCTGCTCAGGAGACTTAATTCAAACTCATATATCATTCTTCAAAATGTGAATTCGCTGCACATTCGTCTGTGTGGCTTTAAAAGTGAGGCAACGTGCAACGTGTAATTGCACCTGCTACCACGATACAACCAACCGATGCGAGTACCTATGACAACGCTGCAAATTATTTCAAAACATTTGCCTAACTCTAGTATGACTTATTAGGAAGGAATACAAGAAACACTTAATACTAGATATTAATGAAGGCAATCAGCTTTATTTTCTTTACTGACATTGAAACCCAATGAATAATTGAATTCAACTAATTCTTCACTGATTATTGTCGGTGAACATGTTAATAAATCTATAGTATTAAAAAAAAAATGTTTTTCCTAATTTTGTCAAAATATGGGGGTGTCCTGTGGCGTAATGGTTAAAGCGATGGTCTGCAAAATCGTAGCACGCGAGTTCGAACTCCAGTCGCACTATTACGTTCACTTTCGGACAAATACCCTTGGGAAAGGTATGAACCCCCTTATCCTCCCAACTGTAGGTTAAATAGCACCACCACTGTTCTTCTAGGAGAAGGGCTTTGTCATTAAATAACCCACGAAGGTTGATGTGCCATTAAACAAAAGAAACCAACCAAAATATGGTTGAATCTATTATATTTTTTCGGTAGTATTTTTAACAAATTAAATGATTGCCAAGTCGGGTGGGAAAGTAGAATACACTGACTGCATTTCTGCAGAGGGGTAAGACCCCCCACAATAACTGTCCTGGATATGACACTAAACAATGTGATGGTGAGGTTCCAGTATTGCTGTAGCTTTGAGGAATGCAGAGTACCCATTCATTGCCATCGCTCCCAGGTGACCTCTGGCCCGAAGTGGTTGCACCTGATAGGGTCCTACATATGGGTCAAATAGAACTAAACTGTTGTGAAGATTTGCTAAACTGAATTATTTGAAATAGAGCTGTTTTGACCTGTGAACTGCGTACTTATGCTAAATTTAACTGTTTGAAAAAATGTTTTTTTAAATAGAACTAAACTGTGTACTTATGCTAAACTGAATAGTTTGAAATAGAACTGTTTTTAAATAGAACTAAACTGTGTATTTATACTAAACTGAATTGTTTGAAATAGAACTGTTGTGACATTTAACAGAACTGCTTTGACATCTACCAGTTTGTAAACAAAAACTATGCTCATAATAAACCAAATTGTTTTAAATTTAATTCGGCATTAAATGACCCCAAAAGTGTCGATGCGCCATTAAACAAAACAACCAACCAAACAATCTGATTAAATGAGAAAAATCCTTTACCGTAATTATTTGTGTATCTCACAAACTCATGTATAACATCCCATCATAAATTTCGACAATAACATTCTTGTGTATAATACGCATTATCTTCTTAAAATCTGTTGAGGCTAATTTTAACATAAATTTAGCATTTAACTTTTTATCGAGTAATACTGATTAAAAATGGGAATTTATTTGGCTTAATTATTCATCAAAGACAAAAATCACGCTCTCTTTGAAGCAAATACACGTACATGTTCATAGAAACTTTCAATAAGCTCACAGAAAAAATTAGCTCACATTAGGATAAATAGAATTTTAGAAAAAAGCATATTCCATTGGATATTTTTTTATAACGGCGTAAAACACATTTGCTAGTTTGGACTAATGATGTAAATTACTTTCGGTCATCTTGTCCCGAATATAGTGAGGCATGTTCATGGGAAAAAAGGGTAATTTTATAGTCTTCGTACACAAAACGCACCCCTAACGTTTTGGTCCAAATAAATGGAGAAATAATGCGTCTTATATACCACAAGAATGCTGCGAGCAATCTTGAACAAGTCCTGGCGGCAACACCCCTCAAGACACCAACTGTACGGCCACCTGCCTCCTATCACGAAAACTATTCAAGTTAGACGAATCAGACATACAGGACACTGCTGGAGAAGAAGGGACGAACTCATAAGTGATGTACTCTTGTGGACCCCCACACATGGCCGAGGAAAAGCAGGACGACCAGCACGAATATACATTCAGCAACTATGTGAGGATACGGGATGTTGTCAAAAACATTTCCATTTCAAACTATTCAAGAATTTATATGTAACAATTCAGTTAAGTGTGAATACAATTTTAATGTCGAAAAACAGTTATATTTCAAATAATTCAGTTAAGCATAAACACGCAGTTTAAATGAAAGTACGGTTTAATTGTCAAAAACATTTCTATTTCAAGCTATTCAGTTTACTCAAACAATTCACTTTGGCATAAGAATCCTGTTAGTTCTATTTAACCCATAGATAGGGCCTTATCAGGTGCTACCACTCCGGGCCAGAGTGGACCTGGGAGCGATGGTAATGAAGGGGTACTCCGCATTCCCCAAAGCTCCAGCATTGCTGGAACCGCACCATCAGATTGTTTAGTGTCATATCCAGGACACTCGTTAGGTGGGGTCTTACCCCTCTGCAGAGGTGCAGTCAGTGTATTCTACAGCCCCAGCTGACTGGGCAAGTTATTATTTTTTTTTTTTTTGGTCGCGTCACAATTACATAGCCAACATACAAAGTCATATGGCCTAATCTGACGCCAAATTGCAAAATAGATATTAACTTTCATGGTGGCATTTACCTACCAGTTCCGGTTTTCTATTTAGATGATTACTCGGATAACACACACACACACACACACACATATATATATGTGTGTGTGTGTGTGTGTGTGTGTGTGTGTGTGTGTGTGTGTGTGTGTGCGCGCGCCTGTCGATGGTTCCTAAAAATACGTTGAGTGTATTCCCGGTAGAGGGGTTAGATCTTATCAAAATGAAGCGTCTTGGATATGATACTAAACTTTATGTGATGGTCAGGTTCGAGTTCTGTAGATCTGGGGAGAGTGAAGTAACTCATCATTGCAGTTATTGTAAAGTTCACTGAAATAGATCTGGGGTGAGTTCATTTTTATAACCCCCAGGTCCGCTTTCACCCGAAGTGGTAATACCTATTGGAGTTCTACGTATAGGTCATATATATCTATTTCCCGTATCCTCACGTAGTTGCTGAATGTATGTGAGGATACGGGATGTTGTCCAGAAGACCTGCCTGAGTCGATGAACGATAGGAAAAAGTGGTGAGAGAGGGTCAGGGATATCCGTGCTACCAGCAAGACGCGATGATGATGATGATGATGATGATATTTATTTCGAAATTATTCGTAATTCGATAGGACATTGCGCAAAAAATATCGAACGAAAAAATAAAAAGAATAAATGCTTAAAAAGCTGTTATATATACAAAGAATTCAAATGTGAACGTACAATAAATGCGATCAACTAATCCTAGGTATAATAGTTTTCTAGAGTAGTTGACATGCTGTTAAAATTACTCACTCAATCAATTAATCGATCGCATAGATAGATATGTGTGTACATGTATAAGAAATGAAGAAGCATGACAGGGTGAAACAATAGAATTCTGATGCAGACTGGTTAGACAAATGCGAATTAAACAACAAAATTCGTAATCCTTTGAGGTAAAGCTGAGGTTCATTAAGCAGGTGTTTAATCGCCTAAAACTTCCTGTATATGAAAGTGAACACGTACGTGTGGTAAGCGAAAATACTATTGATTCAAGCTCTTATTCATTACATCATAGTAAATATCGATACCTAGTTTTAAAAACAACAACATATAATGGTAAACCAGTGGGCTGAACAACCGTTGAACTCGTGGTCAATCGGAGACCACGGCTCAGCTTATATTGTTTCGGTCAGGAGACCAAAACGGTTCATGAGTTAGAATAAGTTACTAAATAGAAGACGCTCAAAGCGAACGGTTGAAAGCTCCGTCTTGCTCTCAAACTCACCATTTAGACTGAGAAGAACATAATTAAATGTCACCAAAAAAAAATTGTAAAATGTACTCATGAATAATAATGAAACATTCTGTATATATACTGGTGCGTTTTGGGTCCTAGCGGTTAGACTTAGTTTGGGTTCGAGGAAAGTTGATTAGGCCGGAACAAAGAAACAACGAACAGCGACATTACCAGCAAGACCCAGTTAGTTAAGATAATCTTTTGCCAGCCGAAATTCAGTCTAGAACTAGTCATCCTCAAAGTGTTACACGCTATCCATCCTCCCTTGTCGTTCTAACCAGAAAGTTGTAGTTGTGTTTTTGTTCTTTTCCCTGTGAACCTGCCTCTCGCTCGATCCAGCCACACATAAGTTCTCGACGTAGGGTTAGTAACTTATGCAACGAGCTGCAGAGGTGGGTATTCTCACACCAACAAGTCGCATTCACTATTTTATTTTATTTCAGTAGTTTTTTGCTAGGAAATGTAGTTTCTATTCTAAGCAAGAGATCATGATGCTACGAACTTAAATCATCATGGGTATACTATTCTAAAAATTAAGTTTGTTTTTGGAATCACGTCTTATTTTCTGAGAATTTTCATCATAAAATAAGAAGTCACCTCTTTTTTCTCCTCAATATCATGTAACTTAATTTTTATTATAATCAATATTCAGAAATAATGAAATAGTATACAGACCCTTTAGGATGAATAACATTTTGGTGGGATGAATAAAAGCAAAGAAGTCTAGAGGTGGGGAGGGGTTAGAATTTTTTCAGTCTTTGGTATGAATCAACCTGGGATAGAACCCCGGTTTCCCCGGATCATTGGGGAACACTCTACTCGTTAGGCTAATGATTACCTTGTTAGCATGAGTACACTGTTTAATTGTAAAAAAAATTCCTATTTCAAGCTATGCAGTTTAGTCAAACTGTTCTATTTAAAAAAAAAAATGTTTAGTATCAGAATAGTTTTTGTCTAAAATTTTTAATGTCAAAATAGTTATATTTCAACCAATTCAGTTTAGCATAAGTAAGTAGTTTAGATCTATTTATCCCATTAATAGGACCCTATCATGGGCTACCAGTCCGGGTCAGAATGGACCAGGGAGCGATGGCCATGAAGAGCTACTCTGCATTACCCGAAGGTCCGGCATTGCTGGAACTCACCATCAGATTGTTTTGTATCATATCAAGACACTTGTTTAGCGGGAAGTCTTACCCCTCTGCAGAGATGCAGTCTGTATATTCTACTGCCACAGCCACCTGGGCAAAACTGTGTGTAATAAAGATTTGGCATTAAATAACGTACACTGTTTGATATGCCATAAAACCAAACCAAAGCAAAACCAAGAAAAATTCCTATACGTCCTTCGCATACAAACTGCTCAAAATATAAGGCTCTGGCCGAAAAGATCCGGATCTTTAAAGAAAATATTTAAAACAAAAAACGGAATCCTAAATTTTACAACAGGTTACGAGAAATATTTTTAAAAATTAGATTATTCAATTGCTTGTGTGAATTTATAGATGAAAGAAAAAAAGAAGTCAGAAAAATTAAAATACATTGTTTGTCATTTTTAATCTTATCCTTGGTAGCAGGTTTTCAGTGAATGATATTAAAATTAATTTTTTAGCAAAAACTCCTGCGCTTATCAAAAAGATCTGTATATTCCCGTGATAAGTCAGTACGAAAACAGTTTAGTATTCTCGGTGTGAATGTTATTATATGATTCAATTATTTCACTTATAATAACTTTTACATATTTAAAAATAAATTGAAAAAAGTAAACACCTATGACGAAATACGAAATAATACGAAATAAATATTTGGAGATCAATTTGATTTTTAAAAAATTTAGTCTAAAATCTAAAACATTTAAAAATTCAATGTCTCTCACCATTCCTCCTATAATTTGTTTTGGTTTGGGATATACGTTTAATGGCATATTACTCTTCGTGGGCTATATTATGCCAAATTTAACCTACCTGTGAGGTTGGAAGGAAATGGTTTTATTGAACCAAAAGCTAGAAGTTAAGCGGGGTCATATTTTTTGTTTAATGGCATATCAAACTACGTGGGTTATTAGATAGCAAATCAAATCTATTAAATGGTTTCATTTAACCCATAGCTTGGTGATAAGGGTGTTTATATTCTTTTTGTTAATGGTATATGAACCTTCGTGGGTTATTTAATGCCAAATCCAGCCAAGCTTTTCTGAAGGAGAGTAATGGTTTTTCGTGGGTTATTCAATGCCAAAAGTATCCTTATAGAAGGAGAGTAATGGTGTTTTTTAACTCGTTGGTTAATGATTAGGTGTTTTATACCATTCCCACAGGTATTAGTCCGAAAGTGGACGTTATAGCACGAATGAAGTTCGATCTCGCTTATTACGATGTAGCAGTCTAGAACGTTAGCAACGACGCCAGGCGAGCACCCCTTCATCAAGTGAGACGAAGACAAATTATTTTGAGGCGAATGGAAATTAAATTTGGTTTCATGGGCAATATCAAATAAAAATTTTGAGAAGCCTTCCTTTAGATCTTTTTTTAAATTTTTTTCCCACGAATGCCTTTGTGTATATTTGAACGATAGTGTTCCTGGGCTTTAAAAATGTTTGCTTTGCTCCTTTTTTTTCCTTTTTTGGCAATCGATCTTACATTTTCTTTTTTTATGTTTATTTTTCTTTCTTTGTTTTTGTTCTTTTTGTTTTGCTTGAAGCATTAGTTTTCGTCTCAATTCATAAGCTCCCTCTGGAGTATAACTGTCCGTGCACACTCAAACCGCCTCGATCCATCAAACATTCGCCCAACCATTAATCAAGGGTACCCAACACCTTCCCTATCTTCGATCATCATTCAAAGATGATGGTGACCTACTGAGGGCCTCAAACAGTTAAATGATGCGTAATATGAAGCAATCAGAGACGCGTTCATGCAGTCACAACTTCTGATTTGTCTTCTCGAATCAAAAGAAATGATTTATTATTCTTCGTAATGCATTTATAAACATTTATTTAAATACATCTCAAAGCTCAAGATTTCTCATGACATTGGGCTTAGTATCCTTGTTTTTATTGTCTTGATCACAAGCAGCTGGATTAGTATTTCGCCTTTGTTATTAAAATCCACGTAGATCTCAAACTACGAATAAGGAACGCCCTGATAAACTACATAATGGATACATAGCGTAACGGTTATAGGCATTGGTTCCCTAAGCTTCTAAGTAGACAATCATCTTGAGGTTGCTGGTTCAATCCTGACTGTAGGCGAGTAACACTACAGGAATAATTAACACTTACCCGGTTATCGCGAACGGAATCAGAACAGGTGACCCCCGGGGATTCAATAGTTCGAAGTTCCGTGGAGGTTCCCGAGTTCGACAAACACCTAAAGGAGGCCGGAGGACATATCAGCCGAAACGTTGTGGAAATAACAATAAAGATGAAGACAATAGTCCGAAAACCCTTAATGATAAAAATCCTCAAGTTTCGTCTCAGAAATTTAGACAACTACTATTGTTATATAATTAAGGACTGTTTTTATTTTATATTAATGGTTTTTCGTTAATTATATTTTATCATTCAGTTGGGCTGGGCTTTGAACTATTCGGGTTCAGAATTCTGGTGCATTGTCATGGGGTGCAGTTTTACGCTCGTGCGCAAAGGATATGACAATCACCATTGTCATAATAAACCCTCAGTCAGGAAATGGAGCTGGAATGTGGATGACGTCATGCCCAGAAGAGATGGTCCCGAGAATTCGAGGATTTTGAAAAAGAGGCAGTCGAAACTGGACCATGGAGGCAGAAAGTTGAGTTTCTGCCATTGATTGGTTTATTTGTTTAATGGCATATCAACTCTTTTTAGGTTATTTAATGCCAAAGCCATTCTCCTAGAAGAACAGTAGTGGTACTATTTAACCCATAGCTGGGAGGATAAGGGGGTTCATACCTTTCCCAAGGGTATTTGCCCGAACGTGAACGTAATAGCGCGACTGGAGTACGAACTCGCGTACTACGATTCCGCAGTCCATTGCTTTAACCATTACACCACGAGGACACCCCCTTCTGCCATTGAGGCATAGAGTTGAGCTCTACACCGTTGAACATGGAGTTGGGTTTTTCGGATCTCTACCGTCAGATATCTTAACATCACGAGATGGGCTGCACGGTGGATGGTCAGATAGTATGGTCAGCATAATATGGGTAGAAAATACTTTTAAGAAGTGTGTCTCTCTCCTCACGTCACCCTTAACCGAAAGCCAGAAATTAATAAACGCATTCGTATCTGAAACAACAGAGTCCGCCTGTTTACGTATCATCACAGTATACAACGCAATGCATCAGCTGGGCCAATATATACTGGACTACGGACTTTTTTCTCTATGATGACGTCATCGCCATCGGAGGTGCCGGTGGTGTAATTGTTATCGTCGTAGGAAATGAACTCGGCGACATGAGTTCAAATCCTGGACCTGACTGATTGCATTTCACATAGCACTAATACCCTCGGGAAAGGTATGAATCCAATTATTCTCCCTCCAGCTAAGGGTAAATAGTAGGACAGACGGTTCTTCAGCCTTGGTTAGGCAACTAGTCCAGGAGAAGGAAAATTCTGAATTGAAACCTGTTAAACTCCGCTTAAAAATTAACCTTGTGTCATATCCTGCCCGAGCGGAGGGGTTGGTAAATAGGATGACGTCATCGCCATTGTGAAAACAAACGGGACTACAACATTAGTGTAATATTTTTACAGATTCTGGTTCATCACTTTCAACTCTGCATAGGCATCATCATCATATCATGCCGCTTGCACGGATATCCCTAAGCCTCTCTCGCTACTTCTCCCTATCGTCCATTGCCTCCGGCAGGTCTTCAGGTCTACATCCCGTATCCTCACATAGCTGCTGTATGTATGCTCGAACCGGTCGTCCTGCTTTTGCTCGGCCATATGTGGGTGTCCATAGGAGTACATCACTTATGAGCTTGTCTCTGCTTCTCCAGCAGTGTCCTGCGTGTCTGGTTCGTCTAGCTTGGATAGTTTTCGTGATGGGAGGCAGGTGGCCGTATAAATGGTACTTTGTGGGGTGTTGCCGCTAGGACTTGTTCAATATTGCTCGCAGCGTTCTTGTATAATTGCCGTCTAGCTTCATCTACATTTGCGTCCAAGTGGTGCATCCATACAGCATTATCGACACGACCGCTGTCTGGATGAATCTGCGTTTCATTTTATCGGTCAGGTTTGATTTCCATATGATCGATATCTTATCGATTGCAGTCCATACCTTCGTTAGCCGCGTGTCTGTGTCTTTTTCGGTTGATGAGACACTGCGTCCTTAGTAGGTGAATTCGTCTGCCAGTTTCAGAAAGGTTCTCTCTAGTGTGGAGATGTCGCCTGCTTGATTAAAGAACATATATTCAGTTTTGTGGACCTGGGCACGATGGCAATGAAGGGGTCGTCCGCATTCCCCAAACCTTCAGCATCACTGTAACCTCTTCATCAGATTGCTTAGGGTTATATACAGGACACTCATTGGGGGTTCTATCCCTCAACAGAAGTGCAGTCCGTGTATTCTACAGCCCCAGCTGACTAGGCAAATATAGACCATTGTTGAAATTTAACAAAAGTAAGACTAACAGCTCTGCAAAAGGCATTAATGTACAATCATACGTTAAAATGAAATGTATTTATCCAATTCTTTTGCCACGAGCTGGATGCGACAGAAGGTCAATCTTTTAGTGGATTTTAACAGGTTTGAATTCAGAGTTTTTCTTCTTCTTTCCTGGTTGCCATAGCAAGGTATAAGAGCCCAGCATATTTTAGTATTTACCCATAGCTGGAAGGAGAATAATTAAATGAATATATTTCCCGAGAGTATTTTAATACATACCCATAGCTGGAAGGAGAATAATTAAATGCATATCTTTCCCGAGAATATTTAAACTCTCTGAAATGCAATCACCCTCGTCAAGGCAACAAAACTCTCGAACAAAAAAAAAAAAAGTAAAAAAACAAAACAAAAAAATAATCGTTCGGCAATCAAAACCTTCATCAGATTAATGACTGGTGCAAAGCAGTTTCGGTGTTAAATCATCATTACCCTTTAACTTTACAATAAGCCAGCTTTCAAACGTGATAATGGTTGGATGGTTATCCTTACCGTTAGCTACTCTTTCCTCGTGTAATTTAAACTCCCCTGGAAAAATGATATCCAATAAATGAATAATATTTTTTGTCACTTATCACCAGATGGAGACACAGAATACTACGATATTGTAGCAGGAGTACTACAAGAGGACACGCTAGCCCCATACCTCTTTATCATCTGTCTAAAATACGTGCTTAGAACATCGATTGATAAAATCGGGGAGAACGGCTTCGAGCTGACAAAGAAAAACAATTACCGACACCGACTACGACGATGACATAGCGATACTGGCCAATACACCCAACCAAGCCGAAACACTGCTGCATAGTTTGGAAGGAGCCGCCGCAGGCATTGGCCCCCGTGTTAATGCAACACACAACGGAATATATGTGCTATAATCAAACAGGCGACATCTCCACACTAGACGGAACCTCTCTGAAACTGGTAGACAAATTCACCTACCTAGGAAGCAGTGTCTCATCAACCGAAAAAGACATCGACACACGGCTAATGAAGGCATGGACAGCTATAGATAGGCTATCGATCATATGGAAATCAAACCTGACCGATAAAATGAAACGCAGCATGATATACAATCAACTTATTCTAAGCCCTGTCGATCGAACAGGGGCACATAAAAAAATTGAAACGTGGGATATACATTAAAATAGATGTTTTTGGTTTCTTTGTATAATGACATATCACTTCTGAATTATTCAATGCAAAAGCTTTTGGCATAGGACAGTAAAGGAGCTATTTAACTCATAGCTGGGTGGAATATAATAGTTTGTATCTTCCAAAATGGTATTAGTCCGAAAGTGAACGTCATAGCGGGACTAGGGTTTAAACCTGATTACAACGATGTCACTGTTCAGTTCGTTAGCAACTATACCATGGGTACTTCCCCTAAAAAAATAATATAAATTAAATGGCTTCAGAAAGCGCGCAGTAGCAATTCACTTAGATTTAATTAATTCAGTAAAAGACCAGAAGTATGGGACATACCGTGATTCGAACTCACTAACCATGCTTCTCAAGCTTAACTCACTAAAAATTGTATCATATCAGCTGGATCTTCCTGATCTTCATAGACTTGCGTGTATTTTCTTTGATCCGTGGAATTTGTTTGCCTTAAACAAATGATTCCACTTCCGAGAAATCTTCTGAAAGTCAGCTTTTCTTACGACTTAAGCTCTTCACAAGAGAATTATACTATAAATGCTACATTCCTTCTTTTCTGTCTCGAGTTTTACATTTATGTGTCCATTTTCTATACTGTGTGTCCGAAATCCTCTTTGGCGTAGTTATAAATATTAAATAAGCTTAGAGTACGCAAGCACTATACCAGATTAAGTGGTATGGAGTTAGACGGATTGTACAAGAGGAATCTTCCCAAGTAAAACGGCTTCCTGTCTAGAAAATCAGCATCTGATACCCTGCATTTTACGGAGCACGAAAATCCAAGCTCTTTTGGAAAAGAAACAACTATCTCAGCAATAACATAAAATATTTAAGTCATCCGGACTAGACTGCATTTCACCTGTTAATACACTTGAGAAAGGTATGATTCAAACTATTCTCCTATCAGCTATTTGCAAATAGTAGGGCAGACTGAGTTCTTTAAGCATGGTATGGCAATATGTCTAGAAGAAGAAAATCTCTGAATTCAAACCTGTTGAGCTACTAAAAAAATGACCTTGTGCCAAATTCTACATACTGCAGAGTATGTCTGAGATATCTCTTCAGATATGAACACTAATCAGTTAATGTTGGGTTATTCAAAAATTCTCACACCGATCAAGAAGTGATTGATCAAAAGCCATGAACTCTACAAGGTATTCCGAAAATTGAATTTTGAAATTTTGGGTACTTGCATATACAAGGGTGAATCAAAAGTTTTGCAATATTTTGCTAAAATGAGGGAAAATTCAACAACTAATTTGGATGATTTGCGTGAGGGACGTTCTTACAGCTACTCTTTAGTGAGGGCCTGCTTCCAGGATTTGTTCAAAACAGCATATAGAATTCTTGTGTAGTTCCCATGCACTTTGGGGTTCATTCCGACATGGTTGGTTGGTTGGTTGGTTGGTTTGTTTTACGACATATCAACTCTTTTCCGGTCATTTAACGCCGAATTAAATCATGAAAGTTTCAAATGATTCAGTTTAGTATAAGTAGAGTTTTTTTTTTGTTTACACACAGTTAAGTGTCAAAACAGTTCTATTTTAAACAATTTAATTTTGCAAAATTGCACAGTCTAAATGTCAAAACAGTTCTATTTCATAAAAATCAGTTTAGGATAGGAACAGTTTTTTGTTTAAACACAGTTAAATGTCAAAACTTTTCTATTTCAAACAATTCACTTTAGTTAAATTACAGTTTAGTTCTATTCGACTTATTGATAGGGCCCTATCAGGTGCTACTATTCCTGGCCTGACTGGACCTGGGAGCAATGTAAATGAAGGAGTACTCCGCATTCCCCAAAGCTCCAGTATTACTGAAGCCTCACCATTTGATGGTTTATTATCGTATCAGTACACTCGTTGCGAGGGTGTCTACCCGTCTACTGAGATGAAATCAGTGTAGTCTGTAGTCTGGAGCATTCATTTATACAATATTTCTTGCACTACCATAGTTTGGAAGAAATCTTGCGTTCTTTTATCAAATATATTTCACCTCCATATGATGAATAACCTGTTGATAACAGTCCCTGCCTTTCCTAGGTTTAGGTTGACATCACTTTCTGTAGATAATATATTGCAGCCGTGGTATGTGGATTGGTCTACTAATATCAAAGTCGAGAGAACTCCCGCTCGTTTAAAAGGCATGAACACTGTTGTACTCGCGTTCACATAACTTTGCTTACTTCACCATGTGTAAGGTTTGAGGAGTAATATTTTATATTCCCTCGGATTTCTCTTCAAAATTTACTCGTACATATATATATATATATATTTAAAAAAAATAAAAAACCGACAATCGGTCACATTATGAAAATAAATTTATTTCTATTTAGTTGAAAAGCCAAGCTCTGAAAAATAACGACTTCTTCAGAACAATTTAAACAAGAAAAATGGCTGAAAATAACCGTTTCCAAATTCCCAACCAGACTACACACACACACACACACACACACACACGAACAAAACAAAAAGAACCCTTACTTTGCCTACATAAACTTAACCCAATACAAACCTAGTAGTCTTATGCATCAATTTATTTTGTCATGTATAGAACAACATCCGTTTTCCTAACACTACAAATTTAATAGAGGAAAATCTAGCACACACACACACACCCGCACACACACATACACACACACACACATATATATATATATATATATATATATATATATACCATTACCGGACATTGGCCTAGCGGTTAGAGTGTTCAATCCCAGGTCGAGTCAAACCAAAGACTCAAAAAATGGTACTTGATGCCTCCTTGCTTAACACTCAGCATTATAAGGTACGGATCAAGGGTAAAGTGAAGCAATCAGGGGAAGGATTAGCGCCCTCCCCTACACCTTGGTGTAGTAGCTATCGAAAAGGGAGCCCTCGGGTCACCCTCGACTAAAGGGAGACAACTTTACTTACTTTATATTTATTAGCAGGCATATATATAAAGGAACAGACAGAATACATTCAAAATCAGATAGATAAGATCAGAGACTCGGTAGAAGATAGACAATCTAGAATTGCCTGGCAAACAATAAACGAAGTGAGCAGAAGAAAGAACACAGCCAAAGCAAAACTTAAAGCAGCAAACCAACAAGAAAGAATAAAACTGTGGAAACAGCACTTCGAAAACTTACTTGGAAACCCACCAAAAATAACGCATGAACCAATCACCAGAATAATTAGCAAACAATTAGACATTAAACTTGGACCGTTCACACAAGGAGAACTCGACTCGGTTCTCAGAAAAATTAAAAATAGGAAAGCTGCAGGACTGGACGAAATTCCCCCGGAAGTATGGAAGACCAGACAATTCGACGACATACTGCTCCGACACTGCAACGCAGTATACAATCAAAATCCGATAGATAGATGGACGAAGGGATGCATACTCCCCTTCCCTAAAAAGGGGGACCTCGGATTAGCCAAAAACTACCGAGGCATAACACTTACATCCATAGCTGCCAAAATCTACAATGCCCTACTACGAAACCGCATAGAACCCAAAATCGACAACATACATAGAAAAAACCAAAATGGCTTCCGAAGAAATAGATCTACGACCTCACAAATACTAACCATCCGCAGAATCCTTGAGGGTGTACGGGCAAAGAACCTACAAGCGACATTAATATTTGTCGACTTTACCAAGGCTTTCGACTCCATTCACAGAGGAAAGATGGAACAAATCCTACTAGCGTATGGCATACCTAAAGAAACCGTAGCGGCAATAACGATTCTCTATAGAAACACTAAAGTAAAAGTACGATCACCAGATGGAGACACAGAATACTTCGACATTGTAGCAGGAGTACTACAAGGGGACACGCTGGCTCCGTATCTCTTTATCATTTGTCTAGACTACGTACTTAGAACATCGATTGACAAAATCAAAGAGAATGGCTTCGAACTGACGAAGAAAAGAAGCAGAAGATATCCCGCAACAACAATTACCGACGCCGACTACGCCGATGACATAGCGATACTGGCAAATACACCTGACCAAGCCGAAACACTTCTGCATAGCCTGGAACGAGCAGCAGCAAGCATAGGCCTCCATGTTAATGCACACAAAACGGAATATATGTGCTATAACCAAACGGGGGACATCTCCACTCTAGAAGGAACCCCTCTTAAACTAGTAGACAAATTCACGTACCTAGGAAGCAGCGTCGAATCAACCGAAAAGGACATCGAAACGAGGTTAACGAAAGCATGGACAGCTATCAATAGGCTATCGACTATATGGAAATCAGACCTAACTGATAAAATGAAACGCAGTTTCTTCCAGGCAGCGGTCACATCGATACTGCTATATGGATGCACTACATGGACGCTAACAAAACGGCTGGAGAAGAAACTAGATGGCAATTACACAAGAATGCTGCGTGCAATCCTCAACAAGTCCTGGCAGCAACACCCCACAAGACACCAACTGTACGGCCACCTGCCCCCTATCACGAAATATATTCAAGTTAGGTGAACCAGACATGCAGGACATTGCTGGAGAAGCAGAGATGAACTCATAAGAGATGTACTCTTATGGATCCCCACACACGGCCGCGCAAAAGCAGGACGACCAGCACGAACGTACATTCAGCAGCTATGTGAGGATACAGGTTGTTGTCCTGAAGACCTACCTAGGGCGATGAACGATAGGGAGGAGTGGCGAGAGAGGGTCAGGGATATCCGTGCTGCCAGCACGATATGATGATGATGATGATGATGATATTTACCATTATGATTAAAATTATAGTTAAAAGCTTTTTTAATCTGTAAAATAAATACAATGCTGTATGCAGACAAATGCAGAATATTATTTCAGTATTTTTAACAATAAAATGGAATAATAATGAAAGCAGGAAAAAAAATCTTCACTTCCGTGAGTTTCACGATGTTGAGTCCCAGATGAACTAGTATCGATATCTTAATACTTTCTCACCTGAGATTTGGCAGGCCTGGGAGACCTGGGTTCAATCCCAGGTCGAGTCATACCAAAGACTCAAAAAATGCTACTTGATGCTTCCCTGCTTAGCACTCAGCATTATAAGGTACGGATCAAGGGTAAAGTAGAGCAATCCAGGAAAGGAGTAGCGCCCTCCCCTACACATTGGTGTAGTAGCTATCGAAAAGGGAGTCTTCGGGTTACCCTCGACTAAAGGGAGACAACTTTACTTACTTTTTTTACTTATTTGTCTTAGAAAATTGTTTAAAAAAGAAGATTTATGTGAGAATAGTCCAATCTACTAAAAGAATTGCAACTTAATTAAATGTCACTCGTTTCTAAATTACTATCTCCGTATTTCTGATAGTGATTCATTCGCTTTTTTCTTTACCTATTAAGATTATGGTTTCTTTAAACAAATAAACGACGATTTAGGTAACTTTTTAATCTTGGAGATTACAAAGACCACACAAAAAATAGAAAGAAAACACAGCTTTTATTTTGCCAGGCACATGGGAGAAAGATGATGAAGAGAAAGAAGAAAAAAATCACATTTAAAATGATCATTGCATGAAAAATCATACAGTAGTGAGAAAAATAAACAATTTCTACTGTTTATTGAAGTTTGAAATCAATACTAATTGAAGTTAGGAAACAACTTTTTACAAATATATATATGGCAAAATTCCATTAATATACATCAGTGGATTTCAATCAGTCCAATATTTAATTCGTTATCTCAGGTTAGAAAGATAAAAGAGTACTCCTCGTTAATCCCTTTAGTCGGTGAGAAACCCTCATGGTGTAGTGGTAAACGTGTTGGACATTGCAGGAAGTGAGTTCAAAATTTAGTCGCGTTATTATTCTCACTTTCGGATTGAAATCCAAGGGGAAGCCCATAATAACACCGACTGTAAGTTAAATGGTTAATCTTCTGTTCTATAGGGATGCCTTTTGCATTAAATAACTCAATAAAATTTATGTGCGATTAAACTAAGATACGAAGCCTATTCTCCTACATTATCAGGCGTCACACTGGTCTAGTGGGTAGAGTATTCGACCATGATCCGGGACACCTGGGTTCAATCCCAGGTTACGTCATGCCAAAGACTTTACAAATGGTACTTGATACCATCTTGCTTAACACTCAGCAATATAAGGTACGTATCAAGGGTAAAGTGGAGTAATCCAAGGAAAGGAGTAGCGCCCTACCTTATACTTCGATGTAGTAGCTATTGAAAAGGAGCCTTCTGGTCGCCCTCGTCTACGGTCGCCAACAACTTTTACTTTACATTGTACAAAAGTTCCTCATTGTATATACAAGTGTCATGCTATGAATAATTTCTTTTTGTAAAAAGCTAAAGAAATTTTTTCTTAATTTTTAAAAAATGTAAATTCTGTATTGTTTGGAATTGGTTTGTAGCAAATGTGACTTTGATCTTGCAAAATATTTATTTTGAGACTATTCTAAATAGAACCAAATCGAGCAAAGTGGTCGAAGCTTGAACAGAGGTCTGTCATCATATCTTTTGTGTCTGAAAAGTGCAAAATATGTTAAATACACACAAAATATTTGTGATATGTACGGAGAAGCATATGGTGTTAGAAGCAAAAGTTTTAAAATCATTTAAACATGTGTTTGCCCTTATCGTCCAGCTCGCTGGTCAAGTGGGTAGGGTGTTCGCCAATGGTCCGGGAGATCTGGATTCAATCCCAGGTCGCGTCATACCAAAGACTTTAAAAATGGTGCTTGATACCGCCTTGCTTAACACTCAGCCCTATAAGGTACATATCAAGGGTAAAGTGGAGCAATCCACGGAAAGAAGTTGCGCTCTCCCCCTACACCTCTGTGTAGTAGCTACTGCAAAGGGAGCCTTCTGGTTGCCCTCAACTACGGTCACCAACTTACTTTACTTGCTTTGCCCTTATTAGGCTAAGTTAAAAAGACAGTCCACGCAGTGGAAACACACTGACTCTACTGTAATGAAAAATTGATGGGCACAGTGATCTGCAAAGAAGCTAATGCAACCAATCTTCTGGCACATGAAACGACTCATAACCATTGATGTTTTAGAAAAAAGGTTCCACAGAAAACGCAGCATTTTATTCGGCAAAATTCTTCTTATTTATTGAATGGGCTAGAACAACAAGCTCTGTACTTGAAACCAAATGCTTGAATTATTACTTTGATTGCAAAGTATCTGTTTCTTATTAGTAGTATCCTCTACTTTATGGACTATTCTCAAGCATATTTGCAAGCTAGTCATATAACAAGATACAGGATTGGAAATAGGAGACAATCGTGTGATTATATCGCCATTTAAAATCTCAAGAAAAAATAAAATCCATGTTTGCAAAAAAAGCACGAGCATTGTGCAGGCAATCAAATGTTTAACCTTATATTGGGGAATGGATGGGACCCGATTGTTATTTTCAGACGTCCCCTGTGATATGAATGAGACAAGGGTTTTGGGGTTGTAATAATTTAGTTAAATATGAAACAGGATTACCGTAACGGTTATCTTCAACAGGAATGGAATTTGTGAACGAGGTTCAAATCCCAGACGCTGCTGCTTGTGTTTCACTTCACTCTAAAATCCTTGAGAAGATCATGGATCTAATGGTTCGCTCTCATATATATATATATATATATATATACCAACCCCTCTGCTTGAGCAGGATATGACACAAGGTCAGTTTTTAAGCAGAGTTTAACAGGTTTGAATTCCGAGTTTTCCTTCTCCTAGACTACTTGCCTCTCTAAGACTGAAAAAATCAGTCTTCCCTACAATTTACCCATAGCTGGAGGGAGAATATTTGGATTCATACCTTTCCCAAGGGTATTAGTGCTATGTGAAATGCAATTAGTTTCGTCCAG
Organism: Sepioteuthis lessoniana; assembly: GCA_963585895.1. Lineage (NCBI taxonomy): Eukaryota > Metazoa > Mollusca > Cephalopoda > Myopsida > Loliginidae > Sepioteuthis > Sepioteuthis lessoniana. Next base: position 25,522 of record CAUZXS010006069.1, read on the forward strand.
GATTTGAACTCGTGTCGCCGTGTCCATTTCCTACGACGGTAACCATTACACCACGGGGGTGTCCTCGTGGTGTAATGGTTAAAGCAATGAACTGCGGAATCGTAGTACGCGAGTTCGTACTCCAGTCGCGCTATTACGTTCACTTTCGGGCAAATACCCTTGGGAAAGGTATGAACCCCCTTATTCTCCCTCCAGCTATGGGTAAATAGTAGGACAGACTAGGTTCTTCAGCCTTGGTGAGGCAACTAGTCTAGGAGAAGGAAAACTCTGAATTCAAACCTGTTAAACTCCGCTTAAAAAATTGACCTTGTGTCATATCCTGCCCGAGCGGAGGGGTTGGTAAATAGTACCATTACACCACGGGCACCTCCCTATATATATATATATATATATATATATATAAATTAACCGAAATCGCGAGTCAAAAGTCTTCTACTAAGTTTCACCTTAACGGATAATCAGGAAGCCTAAGTTCGACTGAATTCTAGGAGAAATCGCTTTCTTTTATTCACCAAAAACCACCTTGCATAAAAAAGAAAAAATTAAAAAGAAAAAATTAAAAAGAAAAAATAGATAAAATAAATGAAATAAAAAATAAATAAATATTTTTTTTTTCTAAAACCTATCCCTATTTATAGAGTAACCACGCCCTTTTGTGTCTTTTAACTATTTAACACCTCCGATCTTTTGTTTAACATATTCCTACTTTTACAATTTTATAATTGTCTCCCTTGTCTGGTGTTGAGCTCTTTAGTAATTGTAGCATTGCAGGATTCAAGGAAGGTTTTTTGGTTTTCTTTTGACCACTGACTGCGTATCCCTAGATTTTTTTCAAGGGGTTGGCCTTTTCTTTCTTTTTGACCCAAAATTTTTTCTTTTTCCCCTGGGCGGTGATTCGAGATACTTTTTTTTCTCTTGTTCTTGGCCAGGATTTTTTTGTTTTTTTCTGTACCGTGAATACTGGTAGATATTAGATTAGTATATATATACATATATATATATATATATATATATATATATATATCATCAAGTTGCGCTTAGAGTATTATATTCCCTGAGTCTCTCTCATCACTCATTCCTATCATACACCGCTCCTGGTAGGCCTTGTAGGTTGCATTCTGTGTCTGCAAAGAGTTAATCTATGCTAATCTTTGCTAGTGGCCCACCTGTTGTACAACCTTGTGTAAGAGTCCATGAGAAAACATTGCTTATCAGTTCACTTTGCTTCTTTAACAAAGTCCACGTCTTGTTTTTCTTACTAATATGGTTTGTAAGATGAGAGGCAGATGACTGTACAACAGTTGTTTTGTGGAGTTCTGTTTCTGGAACTCGTTCAAGACCTCACACAGTATACTTGAGCAGTCCCTATATAGCTTTTCGACAACGTATTTTGTTAGCGTCATTGTGGTGCCCTTATATAGTAGTATGGACACAGCTACAGGTTAGGAGAAATATCAATTTATTTTGTTGGATGGATCAGATTGTTGGCTGTCACATATGCAGATATGCTAAAGGTCTTCTCAAGAATTGAGCTCGCGAGGCAGCCGATAACGTATACGATATACGTTAAAAATTCCTTTACTTATACTGGGATTGACGATAGCTCTGAGATAAGATCTCCGACTGATGTAAAGTCAGTTTGAAATATCTCGTGGGTCTCGGCATATTGATAATTTGTAATATAACGAAAGGGCCTGTGTGTGGATGACAATATATATATATATATATATATATATATGTATATATATATATTATTCGGTCCACTTAAACCGGAGTTGGGAGTAATTCCAACATAACAAAAAACCATTCAACGGTGAACATTTAAATTTTCCTGATAAAGAGCTCAATGTAACTGACATTACAGAGCAATAATTTCTTTAAAAAAAAAAAAAAACAATATAAAAAAACACCAAAAAAATTATCTTCTGGATAAAATAATTCAGAATAGACACTGTGTCTATTCTGAATCATTATATTCA
>CAUZXS010006069.1:37500-115000 GCA_963585895.1 Sepioteuthis lessoniana
TCGGATTCCGTTTTTTTCAAATGAAACCCTGAAGATTATCTATGGATGAGAACCACTTTTATATCTATTTTTATGTGCATATATATATATATATATATATATATATATATATATATATATATATATATATATGCTGAGTTTAGTTGGGCAGTCTTTCATTTGAACATGTTTGATTAAGTAATAAAGATACATTTTGTCTATGTAATTTTATTAATATCCTTTCATGTTTCTTGATAAGTTTCTTGGTTCAGGTAAGAATTGGTGGATGAATTTACCATAATTATCACAAGCGCTTTTGGACCATTCATAGGCCACCATCAGGGGTTCCTTGCACGTATAAAGAGTCTTTATTATTTGATCTAACATGCTTTTATATATATATATATATATATATATATATATATATATACAAGAGCAGCTTTAGATAGAGACACAATAACGCTCACGATAGATAGTGGTTAAGAGACTATCAAAGAGTGATAGGAAGAAAGTAATTTTTAAAAATGTGTATCGACTCGGACAGTCAGAAAATTCTGATCTCCTAAATTGAAGAACCTTCTTGTTACCCGATGCGAAATGCAAGATAAAGCTCTTTATCTCGTTCAGTTTTTTTGTTTCCAATATCAATCATATTTTAAGTTTTTATCGATGGACAAAAATAAATGTAATACTAAAATTATTTGCGTTTCAGTCAATAAGTCATAACCCGACAAGAGAAATATTATGCACCCAGAAAAAGTCGGGAACCTGCTTGTTTCTCGGGAAACGAAAGAACGAACGAGAATTCGACCACTCTTCGCAAAAAAAGACTCGATTTGTATCTCACTCACCACTCTCCAAAAGAGACTCACCCAATATAGCAGGCCGAAAGAGCTATCTGTCACATAATACCTCTCTCCACAAGGCAGCCAGCCCTTTTGTTCTACTAGCTAATACAGTACAGAAATAGTTCATTAGACATGATTAATGATGGGTTTTAGTGCGGCTAACGTACTACAGCTATATGGTTGTAAGTATTCTTATTTAATACTAATAATTATATTAGTAAAGTAAAGCTGGCGACCTTTGTCGAAGGTGACCCGAATGCTCCTTTTTCAATAGCTGCTTCACCGTGTTGTTGGGGAGGGCGCCGTCCTTTCCCTGGATTGCTCCACTTTACCCTTGATGCGTATTTTATATTGCAGAGTTGCCTGTGGTGTCATGGTTATCGTTGTAGGAAATGGACACGGCGACACGAGTTCAAATCCTGGTCGAGACTTATAGCATTTCACATAGCACTAATATCCTTGGGAAAGGTATGGATCCAATTATTCTCCCTCCATCTTTGGGTAAATAGTAGGGCGGACTAGGGTCTTCAGCCTTGGTGAGGCAACTAGTCTAGGAGAAGGAAACTCTGAATTCAAACCTGTTAAACTCCGCTTAAAAATTGACCTTGTGTCATATCTTGCCCGAGCGGAGGGGTTAGTAAATATGATATTGCTGAGTACCAAGTACCTTTTTTTGTATTTTCGGTATGACTCGACCTAATATTGAACATTGGTTAAAGTAGTTGTACTATTTAACCAACTGGTAGGGGAAAAAGTTGTTTTTTTTTACCTTTGATTATTAGTCCTTAGGTGAAGATAATTATGATATTTACCAACCCCTCTGCTCGGGCAGGATATGACACAAGGTCAATTTTTATGCGGAGTTTCAACAGGTTTGAATTTGGAGTTTTCCTTCTCCTAGACCAGCTGCCTCACCAAGGCTGAAGAAACTAGTCTGCCCTACTATTTACCCATAGCTGGAGGGAGAATAATTGGATTCATACCTTTCCCAAGGGTATTAGTGCTATGTGAAATGCAATGAGCCTCGTCGAGGATTTGAACTCGTGTCGCCGTGTCCATTTCCTACGACGATAACCATTACTCCACGGGCACCTCTTAGGTGAAGATAATTATGCGATCGGAGTTCAAACTCCTTAACTACCGGGCGTTTGCCACTACACCTCAAGAACTCCCGGTATTTCTATTTGATAAGTGATTTGTTATTTATTTTCAATAAAATAATTATATATCCGAATTAATAAAAAGTATAGCTTCCTGTAATTATACTTAATACACATAATTTACAAAAATTATTGCATCAAGTAATCATCTCGAATATGAATAGATTTGGAACAGACCTATTTAACGCATAGAAAGGTCAATAAAATGTTCTTCTACTCCCGGTCAGAGTATACCAGGGAGTAATGTTTGTGGGTTTGTATATGTGTATACAAGAGCTGCTTGAGGTAGAGACGAGCGTCAGGGTCAGATGAATCTAATATCATATCCAGGCATTCTTTTTTTTTTTTTTTTTGTGAAGATAAGGTCTTACTCCACTTCAAGGGATACTGTCAATTTTTTATGCCCCACCGATAGTTCGATTTTAGTTGTTAGATAAAACTTGAAAGTGAGGCTGGGTTTTCTAGCATTTCCAGAGATTTGATAATAACTTCAGCAACAAAATAGTATAGTTTTCATTATGTCATGACCGAAATCCACGCTGGTTCTGTAATTGTTTCTAAGAACAAAATCGGAAAATAAACTTAAAATAAAAATACTTAGAGAATGCTTATTTATTATCATTATTATTTTGCAGTAAATAAACTAATACAAGATAAGACGTCTTTGTTCCTTTCTATTTTTTCCTGCTATAATTAAATATTGAGTCCTCTTTACATATATCGAGCTAGAAAAGTTTGTTATTTATCAATCAATACACTTTCTTTTTTTTTTTTTGTTGATTTTTAAGGATGATGGAAATTAGGAATTCTCTGGAGTAAAAACCAAATAAGATAAACTAATAAAAATATGAACAATCTTAGAAATACAATATAATGAAAGGCCATAAATTGCAGACGGATGTTTACTGGATGATTTGCTTATTGTAACCAATCTTTAGTATTGATTCACTTTTCAGTTCTAATAATTATTTCAATGCCTCTCTCTCTCTCTCTCTCTCTCTTTCTTTCTATCTATCTATCTATCTATATCTCTCTTTTTTCTCTCTCTCTCTCTATCTATCTCTCTTTCTCTTTCTTTCTTTCTTTCTTTCTCTCTCTCTCTCTCTCTCTGTATCTCTCTCTCAATATATATATATATATATATATATATATAACGGTCTTGTCATATCTATCTCAGTCCGGTCAAATATGTCAATGGATGTATTTACCAACTTTTCTGCACAGGCAGAATGTGAGACAGGGTCAATTTTTAGCGGAGTTCAATAGGTTTTGAATATTTTGTAAATTTCCTTCTCCTAGACTGGCTGGCTAACCAAGACTAGAGAACCCAGTCTGCCGTACTGATTACCCACAGCTGGGGGAGAATAATAGGGTTCATACCTTTTCCAAGGTTATTATCCCTTTTTGAAATGAAATCAGCTTCGTCTAGGATTTGGATTTTATATATCCATGTATATAGCTGTCAGTTTAATTTTATCGATCTGGTTACATTTTTTGGATTCTGGTATAATCTATCTATCTATCTATCTATGATTGTTCAATTGAATGATCTTAACGTCATGTCAATCCGTGTAGGTTTATTCTATGTCTGGCTATTAGATAAATGCATACATTGTATGGTTATATCAATATTTTTCTGTAGTCTCATAAGAATTTTTCGTATATGATTATATGATATATAATATTCTTAGTGTTGGGTATCACCTACCTTTTCAGCATAATGAGCCATGTATGGCAGTAGCGGAGATCAGTCTGTGAATAAGCCTACGAGTCAGACCAGAAGAGCCGTTCCTATTGTTGAAGTATATCATTACTCTATCACTAATCCTATGTTCTTATTACTAACAGTCTCTCTCTTGTAAATACTCTTTCTTGTAAATATAACTATTTTCCTCAAATATAGTGGTTTGTCTTATTATTATTACAACTTGTGTTCACTAGCCAGAACACAACACTTAGCAAATACGAAAAATATGCAAATAAATGTGTTTAACTCCTAGATAAGACACTAACAGGTACTAACACATGGCCTCAGAGTTAATGAAGAGTTACACAACACATTCCAGATATTAAGTACTGGAGCCTTGTAACAAGATGAAGATTATTGTCAGACTCAGAACACCGTTTTTTTTAAGTGGGATTTATCTGTCAGCTCACTATATAGTCAATGAATTACGAAGCCTACCGACAGGACAATAATAAAGACAACTGCTCTGTGGAGTAACGTATGTAATAAAGAAATGATATCTAGGCGTCCAGATAGTAGTGTAGAAGATTTGCCAAAATCTCAACGACTCAGTGTTAATTTGAAAAAATATGTAAAAGCCTATCTCGAGATTTTTAAACTAAATCTTTTTTGGTCAGTCACATGATTGTTTAAAAATAACACTTTCCATACTCATTAGAACTAGCTCCTTGTGACTTTTTCTTGAACATTCATTTCAAGGGTGATGTTTGAGTATTTGAGAACATTAAAAGAACAATGCTCACATAACAGAATTTCATTGGTGACTCTACAGATACAACTGTCAAAAATCAGCGGAAAGAAATGGTATTTATATAGAAAAAGCCCCCCCCCCCTAAAAAAAAGCACTAATACATAAACAGAAAGCAATGATGGCAAAGAAAGCAAAGAAGAAACAACCATGGTGTGTTGATAATTAGATGAAAGTGATATTCAGTGACAATTCAAAAATCTTCATTGACCAAGAACATTTTCCTTGTGAATTCAAATGAAACATGTAAATATGACTGGCTGAACAAAACAAGTATATTTACCTAAGTATGGAGTTCGATGCGATTTAAAGGATATGAAGGATGACAAACATTTTGCCTCAATAATCAATACATATGTGTACATTGAAATCCAGAATAATTTTTCTCTTTCCATCGATAGAAAAGTGGTTGGGTGATGATAAAATCACTTTTCAAGACGGTAATGCATCTTGTCACATAGAGAAGACGATTCATTAAAGGCAAACAAAATCAGTGACGTGGAAAGCAAGCAGACCGCAGATAAATCCAGTAGAAAATTCATAATGAAATTTTTTAAAATAGCCTTCAGAATGCTCCACCCATTAAAGAAGATATGTTAACTGCTACTCGGGAAATGTGAAATCACTATGTTAAAGACTATTTCTTCAAATTAGTTTGGTTTGTATGTTTGTTTTTGTTTTATGGCATATCAACCTTTGTAGGTTATTTAATACCAAAGCCATTTTCATACAAATGAACAGTTCTATTTCAAACAATTCTATTTAGCATAAGTACACTGTTTAATTGTCAAGAACATTTCTCATTCAAGTTATTCAATTTAGTCAAACAGTTCTAATTAAAACAATTCAGTTTCGCATTAGTTGGCAGTTTAAATGTCAAAAAAGTTCTATTTCAGGCTATTCAATCTAGCTTAAGTACGCAGTTTAGTTCTATTTCACCCATAGATAGGATAATATCAGGTACTACCACCCAGAGTTGACTTGGATAGCCATGAAGGGGTACTCCGCATTCCCCAAAGCTCCAGCATTACTGAAACCTCACCATCAGATTGTTTAGTATCATATTCAGGACACTCACTGGGAGGCCGGGTCTTTCCTCCTTGCAGAGATGCAGTCGGTATATTCAACAGCCTCAACCAACAGGGCAATTCAAATTAGTGATATCCATGAAAGAAGTAAGGCTGTTATAAAAGCTTAGGTGTGGTGTAATGGTTATCGTCGTAGAAAATGGACACTGCGACACGAGTTCAATTCCTGGACGAGAGTGATTGCATTTCACATAGCCCTAATACCTTTGTGAAAGGTATGAATCCAATTATTCTCTCTCCAGCTATGGGTAAATTGTAGGAGAGACTGGGTTCTTCAGCCTTGGTGAGGCCCCTAGTCTAGGAGAAGGAAAACTGTGAATTCGACCCTGTTAAATCCAGGCGGTGTCTGTTCCGGCAACCGGCTATCTCGAGTTGCTCTGTCAATGCGTCAGTGGAAAATCTGCGGAAAACAGGACGTTTTTCCGGGTAGAACTTTGGACCCTTCCCTCAGTCAAATTCCAAAGTATCTTCTTCAATGAGCAACATATTAATTACTCGGGAGTAAGCCGGTTAAACTTGACCAGGGTGAAAACTGATACGAGTACAAGTAAGTTAGTAGTACAAGTTATAAAAGCTCGAGAAAGAATAAATATATTTTTTGTCTATAAATTCCATATTTAAAAAAAAAAATATCGGTATATTTTAGAACAAATAGAGTGTACACCAGCAGTATCGTACAATTGTGACACGATGTTGGGCATTCGTTGTGAATGTGTGTGGGTGCACGTCAGAGGATCCCTTTGTCTGTTTTGGCGCGAAACCCACACAAAAGGCGTGTGCGCTAGATCTCCGACGAGACCGGAGGAGGACAAGGGAAACAAGGCCCCAGAGAAAGTCAGCAGGAGAGAGTAGTCAAGAAAAGGTCTGTCAAGAGATGAAAGCAATGTAGAGAAGAGACGAGTCGAGAGAACAGACCAGTCGACAGAAGTCTGGGGAAGCTGACGGTCGAGAAAGACCTGTGAAGATGCCCACTTGACCAACCTGAAAAAACGAGTCAGAATTCCTTTGTTGCCTTTTGGGAGTTTTGCTCGAGGACACGCTCGCGTTAGCTAAGCACAGAATGCTAGGAAAGTGGCACAGACCTCTCCCTTCTTGCGCTTGGAGGTAACCTAAGCCCGTGTTTGTTTGCTCTTCTTTTTCTTCCACACTCTCGGTGGTGTATTTTGTGTGTTGGTAAAGAAACGTGAAATACCCCTGGACAGAGATGAGTAAAAAATCCTTGACAATTCTAACGGCCATGAGTAGTTTGGTTGGTTGAGATAGTGGGGCTCGGCCGGCGGTGTATTGTCACATTGCCTTTTTCTAAGGCTTACTCTTACTGGCTTATATCTTATGCCATATATTTTCTACATTAGTCATGAACATTGTATTTCGTTTTTCACCATGCTAGTCTTTAATCTTCGGCCGCCATCTTTGTTGCTGTTTTCTCTCATGTCACATCTCTGCTTCTTCTCTCGTGATTTGTTCTTTAGTGCGACCCCAGCTGTTCCATTTTTTTTCTGAGAGAGCAACAACGCGTACACTATTCTTGAGAGCACTTTTTACAACAACCATTTTATCCGTGCAATATTTACTGAAAGTTCAAAGCACAGGTGGAACATAAACATTCTGCTCATTTTTCACCTATAATTGATAAACCTATTCCTAATTTCTAAACTTCAAGAATCTCTATGTAACCTGACTGAGATTATCCGTTGATAGCAAAGTTCTTTAATTGATCACACTATCATCCTCTGTTAATTAAACTGATTTAACTCAGTTTTTTCTTGCATTTAAAGGTTTAGAGTTTAATTCGAAAGCTATATTAAAAGTTAATAATAGATTCCGTCTGTCTATTACAAGAGCACACATCGTAAATTGTAGAATACGCCAACTGCATCTATGCACAGGAGTAAGTCCCCACCATTACCACCACCACCACACAACGCATGTCCTGGATATGACACTAAACAAGCTGATAGTGAGGCTCCAGTAATGCTGGGGGGGTTACGAATTTGAAGTACATCCTCATTGCGATTGCTCCTAGGTCCACTCTGACCGGACGTGGTAGCACCTGATACAGTCCTATCTTGGGGTCAAATAGATCTGTTTGATATTTAAACTGAATGCAAGCAAATGACTTATACTAAATTGAATTGTAAGAAATAGAACTGTTTGATATTTTAACTGTGTATATACAAATGACTGATGTTTAATTGAATTGTTAGTGATACATAGCAATGGTTAGAACCATTTAACCTTGTTGACTCATGCTAAATTGAATTGTTAGAAAGAGAACTGTTTGATCATTTAACTGTGTGTATCTATAAAATGTCTTATAAACAATATATTTAATACATATGTAAAAATAGGATTTAGCATTATATAGCCAAAGTTGGTTGATATGCCAAAAAAAAAACAAAAAAAACGAACCAAACCCAATCAATCTATTATGTTGCTGAATATTACAAGATGAAACATACCTGGCGGGAAATAATCAACAGTTTTTGACACATACCGTGTAAGATATCGATTTTGAAGGATCTTAAAATTCGTTCTATTATTTTAATTCTTGGAGTCGTGTTTCATATCAATTATGAAAGACCAGGAACGCAATTGGGTATGAAGGAATTTCTATTTAAATGGCGACTAATTTGCGTATTTAGATTTGTACGGTAGCATTTTACAGAGATTTAATGATTTCTTACGATTGATTGATTTTAATGGCAGGTCAGTCTGTTAAGGGTTATTTGACACCTTGATGTTAGTTAATCGCTGTCCTTGAATATTCACATTTAGATTTTTGTATAATTGTTTTTCAGGAGTTTTTTTGTGGGGGGACACGGTCCAATTGAATACAAATTATTTTTAAACAGATCTATTTGATTCACGACCGGCTCATTAGTCTAGTGGGTTCGCTAATTGTCCGACAGACCTGTAATCAATCCCAGGTCGCATCATACCAAAGACTTTAAAAATGGTACTTGATATCTCCTCGCTTAACACTCAGCAATATAAGGTTCGTATCAAGGGTAAAGTGGAGAGGTCCTGGGAAAGGCGTAGTGCCCTCCCCTACGCCTTGGTGTAGTAGCTATCGAAAAGGGAGCCTTCTGGTCACCCTCGGCTCAAGGGAGACAACTTTACTTTACTTATTTGATTCTTAAATTGGACCCTAAAATCGCCAGATCAGATTGGACATGTGAGTAATAGCAATGAAGAACTGATCCGCGTTCCTCAGGTTTAAATATTTTAAAGTAAGATATTGAATGTGAGAGTTAATTTTTTTTTAATTTATTGCGGACTTTTTGTCCTCATCTTGGTAGTTTTTGTGTTGTTTCCTCTTTCACTACGTTTCGGCCAAATTTCACCTCTGGCCTTCTTCAGGTGATTTACCGCAACCTCGAATAGGAATGCTGAGTCTTGTAACCATATCCCCCAGTAATTACTGCCTTCCATAGTTGTGGTCTATCACACCACGTTTTGACCAAGTAAACCTCTTGGGTAGGATTTGAAACCGCTATCTTCTGACAATGCTCTCCTGGAACCGTAGAGACTCAAGGCCTCTATCCGCTGCGCCACGGGCCCGAAGGGCGTTCAAGGATGGATTTTTTGGTCTCACAAATCCAATTATTTGTTCTCCTTATCTGGTCTTCCATAGTCGGGTCCGTACCGAAATGTCTTTAATTGGAATCATTTTGAGATGAGGCTTTTAATCTGAGAATTAATTTTTTTTTTTTTATTTATTGCGGACTTTTTGTCCTCATCTTGGTAGTTTTTGTGTTGTTTCTTCTTTCACTACGTTTCGGTCAAATTTCACCTCTGGCCTTCTTCAGGTGATTTACCGCGACCTCGGATAGGAATGCTGAGTCTTGTAACCATATCCCCCTGTAATTACTGCCTTCCATAGTTGTTGTCTATCGCACCACGTTTTCAGGTGAGCATTGTCAGAAGATAGCGGTTTCAAATCCTACCCCAGCCGGCCAGAGGTTTACTTGGTCAAAAACGTGGTGCGATAGACAACAAATATGGAAGGCAGTAATTACTGGGGATACGGTTACAAGACTCAGCATTCCTATCCGAGGTCGCGGTAAATCACCCGAACAAGGCCAGAGGTGAAATTTGGCCGAAACGTAATGAAAGAAGAAACAACACAAAAACTACCAAGATGAGGACAAAAAGTCTGCAATAAAAAAAAATAAATAAAATTAATTCTCAGATTAAGAAGCCTCATCACAAAATGATTCCAATTAAAGACAATAAGATGTTGAATATTCATTTTTTACTTGAAAATAAGGCGCTGAGTTCTATCGAATTTATGAAAACGCCGCAGGGATAGAGTTAAAGAAAATCGTTTTGTGACGTATCTTTCTTTTTTTTTTTTTTTTTTTTTTTTTTGCTGCAACGTAAAATAGTATAAACCAAGGAGAGAATAAGATGAAAACTTTATTATGTGACCAAATGAGGTTTAATTTTTCAACATAGTCTCTTTTGCGGTTTAAACATTTTTTCATCGGTGTTGCAGTGCTTGAATCCCATTATTCAAATAAGTCACTTGCAGCACATATGACGTCATCATTTGAACTTTTCAGCCAAGGAAATCTTCAGCCTACCTTCGTACTTTAAGAGGATTATGATATCCAAATTGTCTAAAAGGTATGGGCATACACAATAACAACGACTTCTCTTGACCTCTTATCACCATTTCTTTTTTTTTTTCTCCTGATCAAGCTGATCCCACGTTTCTGAGCTGAATTTCGGAAAGTGCCAGAAGTCCCCACCCTCAGTTCTGAATAATGACAGTACACAACATCTCCATCTTCATTAATCCGAGCACTTGTATCTATTTGACACACTGTCTGTCGGTTTTCCTCTTTGTCCATAATACGATCGGCGTGTCGTGCGTATGAGTTTTGTCTTTCAAATTTAAGCCACCTGAAAAGTTGCATGCAATGTATTTTGCATCCAGACTGATCTCCTTTTCAAACACACTTTCGCTTTCTCTCTCTCTCTCTCTCTCTCTCTCTCCCTCTCCCTCGCACACACACACACACACACACACACACACATAAAAACACATACGCATACAAACACATACACTTTCTCTCTCTCTCTCTCACACACACACACACACACACACACATAAAAACACATACGCATTCAAACACATACACTTTCTCTCTCTCTCTCTCTCTCACACACACACACACACACACATAAAAACACATACGCATACAAACACATACACTTTCTCTCTCTCTCTCTCTCTCTCTCACACACACACACACACACACAAACACACACACATACGCATACAAGCACATACGCTTTCTCTCTCCCTCTCTCTCTCTCTCTCTCTCTCTCTCTCACACACATACGCATACAAACACATACGCTTTCTCTCTCTCTCCCTCTCTCTCTCTCTCACATACACACACACATACACAAACACACACACATACGCATACAAACACATGCGCTTTCTCTCTTTTTCTCCCTCTCTCTCTCTCTCTCTCTCACACACACACATACACACTCACATACGCATACAAATACATACGCTTTCTCTCTCTCTCCTTCTCTCTCTTTCTCTCACACACACACATACACGCACACACATACGCATACAAACACATAAGCTTTCTCTCTCTTTCTCCCTCTCTCTCTCTCTCACACACACACATACACACACACATACGCATACAAACACATACGCTTTCTCTCTCTCTCTCTCTCTCTCACACACACACACACACATACGCATCCAAACACATACGCTTTCTCTCTCTCTCCCTCTCTCTCTCTCTCACACACACATACACAAACACACATACACATACGCATACAAACACATAGGCTTTCTTTCTCTCTTTCTCTCTCTCTCCCTCTCTCTCTCTCACACACACACACATACACAAACACACACACATACGCATACAAACACATAGGCTTTCTTTCTCTCTCTCTCTTTCTCTCTCTCTCTCTCTCTCTCTCTCTCTCTCACTTGCTGACTCATTATTGAGCGAACACGCACTGGCTGTTACGCGGTCCTCCATTCATAAGTACACATGCAAATCGAAATTGGATGCCTCTGAAGTCATGTTTAGAATAAATTCCAGCGATTAAGATTATTTCTGAGATCGAATGAAAAAGAATGGACACTCGATCCTGTATTCATGCCTGGGTACACGCACGTGTACACAGCCCGACTCATTATATTCTCAACGTTGACAAATGAATTTATAAAATGTAATAGATTGAATTATTGACAGATACACCGGTAGAGGGCGGTAAAGCTTATGTTAGATAAACAAGTAGAAATGTCACAACATCATTAATGGTGTTGTAACCCTTTGTTGATTGTGGGGGTTCTACTCATGTAGTGTGTCTTTTCCTGGAATAGTCTTGAAGATTCCATCCTTCTTCAGGACATAACTCGTTTGGACTCTGAGTTTTCTTTCTCTTAGACTAGTTGCCATTATAAAGTTTAAGATCCCAATCAGCCGAACCTTTTATCTAAAGCTGGAGAGAAAACAGTTGAATTTATACCTCTTTCAAGGGTATTAGAATAGTCTAAATCGCAAAAATGTTTGGTCAGGATTTGAACTCGGATAGGCAATTCATTTCCTACGTCGATAATCGTTACGCCACTAGCAACTCTGTGACAACAAAACAGACTTATCTGCATTGGTATATCTGTAAAATGATATGTGTTGTTACTTTCTAAAACCAACTATTATCTTCAAGCGATACGAGATAAGCATTCTTTAATAATTGTCATTTGATTTCCTATTAAAAACAGTCACGAATCCAGCCAAAAGTCTGACTTAAAATAATAAAAAAAATCAGTTCTTTAAATCTTACTTTTTCTCCGATATACTCCACTGAAAATTTAATAAACTAAATAAAAATACCGGTTGCCTAGTCGTCTGGGGCTGTAGAATATACCGACTGCACCTCTGCAGAGGGGTAAGACCCAACCCCAATGAGTGTCATGGATATGACACGAAACAGTCTGATGGTGAGGTCCCAGGAAAGCTGGGGCCTTGGGAAATAAGGAGCACCCCTTCATTGCCATTGCTCCCAGGTTCACTCTGGCCCGGCGTGGTAGCACCGGATAGGGCCCTATCTATGGGTTAAATAGTACCAACGGCATACTCATGCTAAACTGAATTGTTTTAAATAGAACGGATTATTTACATAAAAATGGATTTGGCATTAAATAACCTACAAAAGTTGATATGCCATAAAACCAAACCAAACCAAACAGATATAGGATGTGAAGATGAATTTACGACGGCAGAAATGGAGAATGATACGTTCATCTTATTCCAAATTGTCCCCCAGAGTTTCACTGTTATTTCAGTAGGTTTCTGCTTTGTTGAAGCTTCCAGAAAACTTCTCGTCACATTGGCCAGACATTGTCTATTTGTAATGACTGGTAGTGTAACAGGATATGTACATATTCTTAACACACTTTAAATAAATTAAAAAAAAATTATTTCAATCATTTTGTAAAGAAAAGTCACCGTGTTTTGAAGTAAATAGTTTTATTGAAAGTTAGTTGGAAAAATTTTCAGAGAAAATTTATCATCGAAATTATTCTGCAGACTTTAGTATATTATTCAAACACAAAATATGTTTTTTTTTTTTTAAATCTCTATGATTTCCAGAAGTCTTATAATTCTTTGTACTGAAAATTTTAGTGAATAAATTTTCACGACAATCTGATAAAATTTTTACTTTTTATAAGCAAGTTTTAAGAAAAATAGTCTTTTTCGTGTTAAATTGAACAAAACAAAACAAAAAAAAAAAAAACAGAACAAAATCACCGAAATACTTTCTGTATATTAAGAAATATAATAAAAAATCTGAGGTATAACACACACACACACACACACACACACACACACACATATATATATATATATATACATATATTGGGGGGATTGGAAATAAATCCGACAGTATGGTAATTATCAAAATAACAAAGGGTCTCCAGAGAAGAATGTCACTTATAGTTTGAATAATTTGCCAACAATAAACGTTTCTCTTCTTAGTTTGTTTAGTTTGTTTGGGTTTTATGGCATATCAACTATGGTAGTTTATTTAAGACCAAAACCATTTTATAGAGATAAACAGTTCGATTTCAAATAATTCAATTCAATGTACACAGTTCTATTTCAAATAATTCAATTCAATGTACACAGTTTTATTTTCAAAAACATTTCTATTTCAAGCTATTCAGTTTTGGCAAACGTTTCTAATACAAATAATTGAGTTTAGTATGAATACAGTTTTTGTTTACAGACAGTTAAATGTCAAAACAGTTCTATTTCAAGCAATTCTCTTTAGCGTAAGTACAGTTGGAATGTCACAAACAGTTCAATTTCAAACAATTCAGTTTAGCATATAAAAACTGTTTCATTACAAACAATTCAGTTCAGCATAAGTACGTAGTTTGAATGTTAAAATAGTTCTATTTCAAGCAATTTTGTCTCTCATTAAAGACTGTTTAGTTCTATTTGAACCTATCAGGTGCTACCAGTCCGGGCCAGAGTGGACCTGGGAGCGATTGCAATGAGGGAGCACTCTCAAAACCCCAACATATCTGGAACCTCACCATCAGATTGTTCAGTGTCATATCCAGTTCACCTGTTGGGTGAGTCTTACCCCTGAGCAGACATGCAGTCGGTGTATTATACAGCTCAAGTCAACTGACAATTCCGTTTTTAAACACTCCTTAAGGTTTATGAATGGTTAAATGAAACAAAAAGACAAAAATGATCTAGAATTTATATTTCCGTTCATACCGTTCTTTTATGAATTTATATCAACTAAATCTTACACAAAATCACTCAATCGGAACTATAATGTGCAAAACACTCTTAACTTATCGTGTCATTTAACATTTTTTAATGACCTGTTGAAGGTTTAAAAACCAAAACGTTGAACATTGGCCCACAATTCATACTATAAATAAAGACATCCTTTGAAGACCATGAAGAACATGTGATATATATATATATATATATATATATATATATATATATATATATATATCTGTCTGTGGATGACTATATATATATATATATATTTAAAGCAAAAATCTATTTGTTATTTCTTTAAAGTAAACTTAAAGATTTTTCTCGGTGAACTAGAAAACTTTATCATCATCATCATGTCACACCATCAGCACGGATATCCCTGACCCTCTCCCGTCACACCTCCCTATTGTACATTGCTTCCGGTAGGTCTTCAGGATTACAACCCGTATCGGCACAGAACTGCTGTATGTAGGTTCGAGCAGGTCGTCCTGTCTTTGCTCGTTCATGTGAAGGGGTATGCAGGAGTGTATTCCTTTTGAGCTCGTCCCTACTACTTCAGCAATATCATCCATAAGCAATATTTTATTTAAACAGATAATATTTTGCTGTAAAGTCGATTTCCAGTACATGCCATTTATATTTTCATTGTTCGAGTTAAAAGTGTATATTCATTTCATTTGGTTTGATAATGCCATCAGCTATTATTATATCGGCAAAGTTTAGTATTTGGTGACTTTATCTCTAACCATACGCCTCATCTTGGTTTACCTGTGAATCAAAAGTTTAATAAATATTAAATTATTTCAAAGATATCGCTATTTAAATGCCATAAATGGATTTCCCGTGATATTCTAGCCTATAAATAAGTGTCCATTTTAGGTTTATCATATTTTTCCCACATTTTCAATTTCGTATCTGAATGTACCTGGAGTCTCTGGAGCATCATAGTCAGACTGCTGAGCTGCAGCTTCAAAGTAAGCAGGTTCAACCTCCAGTCACGGCACTAAATTCATCTAAAACTTCTAACTTTGGGAAAATATATAGACACATTTATCCCCCATGTAAGGTTTAAATCGTATTATAGCTGTTCTACAAAAATGGTTTTGACATTAAATAACCCACGAAAGTTGAGATACAATTAAACAAAGAAATTGAGATAATCTTCTCCTTTTTCGTCGTGAGGAGTCCCCGTAGTGTAATGGTATTAACCCCATTATCCATCCCTAAGGATGGGTTAAATAGTATCAGTTTTGATCTTCCGTATGGACCAGGCTTTAGAATTAAATAACACACGAAGGTTGATATGCCAGTAAAAATGAACAAATAAAGTACCAATGTTCACCAGCCATTCGGCTGGGTCAGTGGAATACACCGACTGCACAGGAGTAAGACTCCTCTTACGAGTGTCCTAGATATTGCACAAAACAACCTGATGGTGAGGCTTCAGTAATACAGGAGTTTTGGTGAATGCAGAGTACCCCTTCATTGCTATCATTCCCAGCCTTATGTTGTCCAAGTATATAATGTGGTAAATCTTTTATAGTGAATTTGTAATTTGTAGCCCCCAATGCGCTTCTTAAATAGATAATTTTGTTGCATTTTTGTTATTACAAATAGTAATGGCGAATGTGCACCTCCCTAGATAAAGTCTTTCTGGATTTTCTCATCGGCTAAGGTTTTCCCTCCTATAGTCAATTCAAATTTCCAATTCTTCAAGGATTCCATGATGAATTTTATGATTTATTATAGATTGAACATTTTCGGACAATCTACTATCCAGAACTGCAAGACTATATCATACGCCTTCTTGTATTAGATACACGATATGGCTACATTTTTCGCCGCGCTTTTGTTGTATATTGACCTTCGACCCGGCCAAACATGTCATTCCAAGGTGATGCACCAGAAGGAAGTGACACATTCTAATAGCAGTCATGGGAAGAAAAGGCGGACTTGGCTGACAATATAAGACAAGGTAAAATCCCATGCTACAGTCATAGACTGATGCACCAGAAGAGAGTAAACTGTAAACTGCATGACAGTTATTTCCGCTTGATGACAATCAAACATGCCATTCCAGAGATATTGAGTGGGCGATTGAACTATTATATAACTCGGTGAAGACAGGAAGTCAGTTAGTTTGGAGAACAGAAGTTGGTGACAAGATGTGGTAGAGAAAGCCAGCACTCAGCAGAAAGGTGAGCCCCCGAGCCCCCGGTTGAGCAGTCCATGAAAACGAGGACGACAAACGGCTATGCCTGGAGGGGCTGGGGAGGTCAATATGTTGCAGTTCTGTTAGGTCTCCAACTACCTCTAACACACAAACCTTTCAAATAAAGTGAGAGGTATATTTTTTTAAAGAAGTCTTCGCTCGTCTTTATTATTGCGTCAATATGTATTCTGCATGTATATGTATATATATGCATATTTATTAAATGAGTATACAGCACTTTGATCTCTTTGAGGATGTCCGGAATAATGTACATTTATCACACTTTTCTTTTGTTTCCCCAAAGCATCCTTTGGGAAACAGCTAACGACATACTAGTAAGTAATAGACCTCCTTCCTAATCCACATCCTTGGTAGACACGTTATGGGTCTATTTTTCCTACGGATGTTTCTTTTTGGTTTGGTTTGGTTTAGTTTCTTTGTTTAATGGCATATCAACTCTTTATACGTTATTTAATGCCAAAGCCATTCTCCTAGAAGAACGGTAGAGGTACTATTTAACCCATAGATGGGAGGATAAGAGGGTTCATACCTTTCCCCAGAGAATTGGCCCAAAAGTGAATATAATAGCGCGACTGGAGTACGAACTCGCGTACTACGATTTCGTAGTCCATCGCTTTAACCATTACACCACGAGGACACCCCCCATGTTTCTTTTTGATGAGCTCTATGAAACAGGGACGAAAAAATTGGTGTAGATGCAACAGGCTTTATATTCAACAGATGACATGCAGTCAATATGGGTCAAGGGTACGTTAGTATTGATGAAAATATGGATGCACCAATGAGAAGAATCGAACATTACGTTAAAAAGTGCAATCGTAGACTAATTACAGCAGCCAGAAACAGTACTGACAAAATAACGATAACCAAGAAACAAAAATGGGAAGAAAAACAACTGTATGGCTATTTCGAGCGAGAAACTTGAAGTCTCACACTGGAAGATCTGAACATAGCTAAGAAAAAGAAACCTCAAGCGAGAAACTGATTTTCTTCTAAAATATAAAGGTTACATTTCCACCCCTAAGGAATCAAGTTAAAAAAAAGTCAAAGTTGAAACCTAAAAAGAAAATGAATTGTTAAACATATTCCACACAAAATCACCGAACTAAACGTTCTAATTTACGAAGGATCAATATTAGTAATACAATTAGTATCGTCATAAAGAACCCGAACATTAATACAAAACCTGGATTGCCAATGAGGCCAGAAAGACAAATAAAATAGAACTGTGACAACAAGCAAAAGTACGGAAGAAATTGAGTTGGATTAAATGGAAAGGAGACTAACAATACAATATGAATGAATAAGACAAAATAAGAAAGAAGAGACAGACAAAGGATAACGAAACAGATTCAAGCAATTGAAATAGAATACTATCTTTCGCAATAAGGAAAGAACATTCTATGTAAAAGTCAGTAGTAAAGGTACAATTGCAATTGAATGACTAGATGCTAAGCAAAGATAATTCGGAGCATGATATGGGAACAGAAATAATATGATAGAAAGGCCGAATGGATTAATAATATGAAAAAAAGAATTGCAAGGACTTGAAGAAAGCTTTAAATGAAACATATATATCGAATCATTTAGGGCAACACTGAAAAATGTCAAGCAGTTCTATTTGACCCATAGATGCGACCCTATCAGGTACTTCCACTCCGAGTCGGAGTGAATCTAGAACCGACTCCAATGAAGGAGTACTCTGCATTCCCTTAATCCCCAAGGATGGAGAGTTGTCATAAGAGTGTTTAATGTCATATCCATGACAATCATTGGGTGGTGTGGTCTTACCCCTCTGCAGAGATATATTCGGTGTATTTTACAACTCCAGCCGACTGGCCTAGAGAGTGAAATTAGCTTTAGAAGGAAAATACAAAACGGCATCTTTCAGAAGGATTCTCCGTCACCATTGCCATTTGATATTGCAGTGGTGCCACTTAGTTATTTATTTAGGAAAACCATTGTGGGCTATAGATTTTTAAAATAACAAGAGAAGATAAACAATCTTATGTATATGGCCGATTTCCAGATATTTTCCAAACATGAAAAAAAAAAGACACAATTTAGGGACAGAATTTTACCGTGAAAAATGAACCGCCCGAATAATGAAAAAAAAAAAAAGGAAAAAAAGAAACACGAGAAGAAACAGAATAACAAAATCAGGAAAGTATCTTGTTGTCTGGAGAGAAGGACATTTTAAAAGTTTTGGGAGTGGACACCATCTAACGAGATGAAAAAAAAAAAAGAAAAGAAAGACAAGAAAACTTCTCTAAAACCAAGATTTGCTATAGAAATCTCAAGTGAATGGATACACTGGAAGCGGACACCATCAGTGAGGTGGAACAGAAAAGAAAAGAAAAAGCAAAAAGACTTCTCAAAACCAAGATCTTCAGTAGAAATCTCAAGTAATTGGGAATACTGGAAGTAGACACTATCCAAAAGAGATGGAAAAGAAAAGAAAATAAAAGTTAAGAAAGAGAAGAAAACATTTGTAAACCAAGATCTGTTGCAGAAATCTCAAATACTTGGGAATACTTGAACCGCACACCATCAAAGAGAGATGGAATAGAAAAGAAAAGAAAGACAAGAAAACGTCTCTAAACCAATATCTCTAGTAGAAATCTCAGGTACTTTTGAATACTGGAACCGCACACCATGAAAGGAAGATAAAAAACGAAAGGAAAGACAAGAACACTTCTCTAAATCAAGATCTGCCGTAGAAATCTCAAGTGGAGGAAGCGGACACAATCCAAAAGAGATAGAAAAGAAAAGAAAAGAAAGACAAAACAACCTTCATTAAACCAAGATCCGTTACTTGGGAATACTGGATCCGAACTCCATCATAGAGAGATGAAGGAGAGAAAAATGAAAGACAAGAAAACATCTCTAACATAAGATCTGCCGTTGAAATCCCAAGTACTTGGGAATACTGGTACCAAAAACCATCAAAGAGAGATGGAAGATTTTAAAAAAAAGAAAAGAAAAGACAGGAAGAGAAAAGAAAGACATGAAAACTTCTCTAAAACGATCTGTAGCAGAAATTTCAATTACTTGGGAATATCGAAATCACACACCATCAAAGACGAAAAGAAAGGAAAAGAAAAGAAAGACAACAAAACTTCTCAAAAACCTCTCTGCAGTAGAAATTTCAAGTACATGGGAATACGAGATGACCCCTTCCAAGAGACATGGATAAGAAAAGAAAAGAGAGACAAGAAAACTTCTCCAAACTAAGATCTGCACTATAAATCTCAAGGAGGTGTCCTCGTGGTGTAATGGTTAAAGCGATGGACTGCGGAATCGTAGTAAGCGAGTTCGTACTCCAGTCGCGCTATTACGTTCACTTTCGGGCAAATACCCTTGGGAAAGGAATGGACACCCTTATCCTCCCAGCTATGGGTTAAATAGTACCACTACTGTTCCTCTCGGAGAATAGCTTTGGCATTAAATAACCTACAATGGTTGATATGCCATCAAAGAAACCAAAGAAACCAAAGAACCAAAGAAAACAAACCTAGAAATCTCAAGTATTTGGGAATATAGGAAGCGGGCACCCTCATCAAGAAATGGAAAAGTAAAGAACAAAGAAAACTTCTCTAACCTAAGATCCCCAGTAGAAATCTCATATACTTGGGAATGCTGGAACCACACACCATCAAAAAGAGATGAAAAAGAAAAGAAAAGAAAAGAAAAGACAAGAAAGACAAGAACTGCAGAAGATATCTCTAGGAATTGGGAATGCTGGAACCACACACCATCAAAGAGAAATGAAAAAAAGAAAAGAAAAGAAAAGAAAGACAAGAACTGCAGAGTGTATGTCATGGACTTGGGAATGCTGGAACCACACACCATCAAAGAGAGATGAAAAAGAAAAGAAAACAAAAGAAAGCCAAGAACTGCAGAAGATATATCAAGGACTTGGGAACTCTGGAACTACACACCATCAAAGAGAGATGAAAAAAAAGAAAAGAAAAGACAAGACAAGAAACACAAGAAGACGTCTCTAAATAAACATCTGCTGTAGAAATATCAAGTACTTGGGAATACTGGAAGCAGATACCCTCAGCAAGAGATGGAAAAGAAAAGAACAAAGAGACATGAAAACTTCTCTAAATAAAGATCTGCAGTAGAAATCTCAAATACTGGAACCACACGTCATATATAAGAGATGAAACAGGAAAGAAAAGAAAAGAAAAGACAGGAAAAACAAGAACTGTAGTAGAAATCTCAAATACTTGGGAATGCTGGAACCACATACCATCAAAGAGAGATGAAAAACAGAAAAGTAAAGAAAAGACAAGAAAGACAAGAACTGCAGAAGATATCTCAAGGACTTGGAAATGCTGGAAACAGACACCCTCTAAGAGAGATGAAGAAGAAAAGAAAAAACCGGAAAAACAAGAACTGCAGTGGAAATCTCAAATACCTGGGAATGCTGGAACCACACACCATCAAAGAGGGATCAAAAAGAAAAGAAAAGAAAAGAAAAGAAATGAAAAACAAGGACTGCAGAAGAAATCTCAAACACTTGGGAATGCTGGAACCACATACCATCAAAGAGGGATGAAAAAGAAAAGAAAAGAAAAGAAAAGAAAGGAAAAACAAGGACTGCAGAAGAAATCTCAAATACCTGGGAATGCTGGAACCACACACCATCAAAGAGAGATGAAAAAGAAAAGAAAAGAAAAAAAGGAAAAACGAGGACTGCAGTAGAAATCTCAAATACTTGGGAATGCTGGAACCACACACCATCAAAGAGGGATGAAAAAGAAAAGAAAAGAAAAGAAAGGAAAAACAAGGACTGCAGTAGAAATCTCAAATACTCGGGAATGCTGGAACCACACACCACCAAAGAGGGATGAAAAAAAGAAAAGTAAAGAAAACACAAGAAAGACAAGAACTGCAGAAGAAATCTCGAGTACTTGGGAATGCTGAAACCACACACCATCAAAGAGGGATGAAAAAAAAAAATAAAGAAAAGACAAGAAAGACAAGAACTGCAGAAAAAATCTCGAGTACTTGGGAATACTAGAAGCAGACATCATCAAAGAGAAATGGAACTAAAAAGAAAAGAAAGAGAAGAAAGCTTTTCTAAACCAAGATCTGCAGTAAAAATCCCACAAAAAGTATAAAAATCTGAGCAGCCGCCCTAATAACATGCTTGGACTAATCTTATAATGGACAAGGGAGGAACTCAGTTTAATAGACCGAGTGACGAGTAAATTGATGACTATGCTCAAAGCCTTACATGGAAGATATGACACACACTATATGTGTGAAGTAAAGAAGAGGCTTTCGTCGATGCATCAATGCAAAGAATTTGTAAAATGGCGTAAAATGATCAAAGAAACAATACTCACACAGCTAGTAACACCAATGTCACTATAAGTACAAAAGGAAAAAATTTAAAAAAAAATTAGAAAATAGATATAAGAAGAAAAACATTATTATGGAGACTTCAAACGACAAACTAGTGAGATAGAGGACGAGAAAACTTTGACATGACAATAGAAAAGAAAACTTAACCGATAAACTGAATCTCTTTTCATATCAGCACAAAATAAGGCCATGAGGACCAATTATATTGATACAAAAAAATTTACTTCGTAACAGAATAGAAAGTGTAGATCACGTGAAGACAGACACGAAGTGTTTAATGATACAGTAAATAAATACAGCAAGCTAGAACAAAAGTGGTTCAAGACTAAACACAACTGATTGGGAGTGATGATCAACTGGGAATTGTGCAAGACATTAACATTTGACCAAACTATCAAATCTTTTATGCACAAACCAGAATTCTCTCTCGAGAATGAGACATAAAATTCTTTAAAAAATTAGCGATATAAACGAATCATCTAATCCCATACCGAACAGCAGACCTAGATTAGATTAAAAAGACAAAAAGAGTTACCATCTTGTGGACTTGACAGTTCTGTCGTTCTACATAGTGTAAGTAAAAGAAAGCGAAATAATTATGAAATACTAAGACTTTGCCTGAGAACTAAAAAAAGTAAATAAAAAAGAACACTTGAACACTGGAGTACTGGCGATACCAATATTCATTAAATCACTTGGAACAGTCCCCAAAGACACGGGAAACATACTGGAAAAAGTTCTCGGGAATTGTATTTGTATACATACATTATTGGTTTATTGTATGAAAAATTCAATTAATTTTTCATATGTCCGGGGGATGGATTTCAGAAAATGAACGGCTCTGATTCATAGATAAATATATAGATAAATATGAAAGGTTGGTATATATATATGTATATATATATATATATACAGGGTGGAACGATACAATTGTCGTCCTATAGAAAACAACACTACAGCTTTATTTTAAAAAACCTTTACTGAAAAAATCAATTCAGGTAACTTGATTGTGTAAAAGAGCTGACAGCTATTCAATGTAGCCATCTTCAGCCTCAATCACTGCCTCGATACGGATCCGGAACTGAGAGCATGCCTTTTCCACAAGCGCCGGCGGGAACTCAGCGAATACTCGGTGGATGGCGGCGAACAGGTTGGCTTTGGTGTTGTGGGAGATCATGTTGGTGATGTGCTCGACGTATGACCAAACGAAGTAGTCCAGCGGGTTCAGGTCAGGGGAGGAGGGGGCAGTGAGAGAAGGGTACAAAGTCGTAGCACTCCTTCTGAAAGCAAGCCTGGGTCTCTTTGGACTGCTGCAACACCCAGGGTCTGCCACCAGCCAGATGATTGCACCAGTGGATCACCAAACTCTTCAACACATTCAGGTAGACTTTAAAGATGTGAGGTGGCATGATGTGGCCCTCACTTGAAACCACACCAAAGACCATAACCGTAGCCGGAAACTTTGTTTTCATCACCCTGGGCACGTCCCTGTTATTCGTGGCAATCCAGCGATGATTCTGGCTGTTGAGCATCTGGTCCTGGCAGAAGTTCTTTTGTCTGAAAAGCACCAGAGCATGTTTGGTTTCTTGTGATGCTTCAGTTTATTGAGCAATCTCACGGACTTGATTAGCCTGAGGTTCTTTGTATTCTCAGTCAAGATCTGGATTGTCAGGCGCCTGTAGGACTTACACTTCAAGTCTTCCTTTACACATGCATTCACAGTTGTGTGTGAGATGCCTAAATCTCTGACAATCAGCCGCTGGGGAGTTTCATCAATGATTTCCAGGACTTTTTCGATGAACTCCTGGGTCCGGGTCTTCCTGGCGGTGTCCTCAGCCTTGGGCTTCTGCTCCACCACCTCCAAAGGGTCGTCCGATGCGTTGAGCTGTGCTCTCAAGCGTTGAACCGTCCGGATTTGCATTTTGAGGGTGCTGGCAATGGTCCTGCTGTCATAACTTGGATCGGTAGAGAGAATGAGTTGTACAGCGGCGCATCTCCGATCTCGCTAGTTAAACATTGTGTCACTTTCAGACATGATAGAAGGCTCCTATCGCTCTTGGGATGTACACAACTGGCCAACTAGTAGATGGTCTGCAAAAAAAAAAAAAAAAAAAAAGAAAAAGAAAACCGGTTTTCATTGAACGGAAATATATATATAAGTTGAATTTTAGAAATTCGCTCCCACCACACACTAGAGGAGAATGTGTTCAGCCATAAAATTTGCATCATCTTTAAAACATTTTTCCTGCCAGTTCATTAGTACATTACAAAGAAAATGTTTAAAACCCTAAAAAGTTAAAAAAAAAAAATACTTTATTTCTTTGTTGGGCTGAGTTATCTATCTATATATCTATCAATCACTCGGTAAATACACACACACGCGCGCGCGCGCACACACGCACACACACACACACACATATATATATATATATATATATCAGTATTAAATATTTTCCTAGGTTAGTTTATTTATGCACAAATCTATCAGATTTCATTATAGGACCACACAAATTCGTGCACAAAACCGATTTTTCTGCAGAGAAAACACTCAGAAAATACAAACGAAATGCAGCAAGAAATCCAAAGAAGATGCATTTAATACGAAAAGCCGAAATCTCTGTGCAATTCTCGCAGCCGCGTCATACCTGCTGTCTAGATCTTAGCAATTCCATAGAGTTGCAAGACGCAGAAGTGCTTTTCCAATCCCTCACGACAAGCCAACGCCAATCGAGAGTTCGACGTGCACGAAGAGGTCTCGGGAATTGTCTATTGCGGCGTCCATCTTGCTCTGCGTGCGTGCTGCTTCGTGAAACGTCCAGTTTTCAGCTTCTACGAGCATCTCTGTATGCGCGTCTTTCCTTCTTGCTTAAGTCGACAGGCGTGACCTAATCCAACAGATAGATTAATGTTTAGCTGGGTGTGGAGAAAGATGGGAGAATGTTAGCCATAATCAGGTGGTCTTCAGAAACTAAGCGGACTTCCTCTTTGATTTTTGCTTTCTGACAGCAGTTGCTACGTCGATTCTTAAGTGAAAAGTCAAATTATTACCTGTCTACCTTCCGGAAATGTAGTATTTTCGCCCAATTATGGTATTGACCAGGTGGGAGAAATAATATATAGGTATTCAGATTAATGCATTTTGAGAGAGAATAATATTTAGATAACAAAATTGATATATTTATATTAATGTAAAATTGGCGATATATATAACCTGATCTCTCTCTCTCTCTCTCTCTCTCTCTTTATCTCTCTCTCTCTCTCTCTTTCGCCCGATTGCACAGTCACTATATATATATATATATACATTATTGGTAACTTGTCTAAAATGCTATGATATACATTTAGGTTGGGTAGCATATAGATATGGACGGTTGAGATACATGGATAGACAGATAGATTGATTGGGTTTTATAGCCTATGTACCCATGTAAGTTATTTGATGCCAAATTATATATATATATATATATATATATATATACGTGTGTGTGTGTGTGTGTGTGTGTGATAAAAATAAGTGGAAAAGGGCATAAATCAAACACTTACAACGGGTTTTGTGGTAATATTTTGTTTTTTATTAACAAAAGAACTTTATTAGACTGTTAATAAAGAACGAAATCTTACCTCTAAACCCATTGTAAGTGTTTGATTTATCCACTTTTACACTTATTTTAATGATCTAGTCAAATTCACCAAAATCTACCATTTCTCCATTTATATATATGTCACCAGGCCATTGGTCTAATGATAAGTGTGTTTGTCAAAGGTCCTTGAGATTGGGGTTCAATCTCAAGTCGAGTCATACCAAAGACCCAAAAAACGGTTCATGATGCTACCTTGCTTAAAACTAATCATTATAAGGTAAGGACCAAGGGTAAAATGGAACAATCCTGGGAATGGAGTAGCGCCCTCCCCTACACCTCGTTTTGGTAGCAATTGAAAAAGGAGCCTTCGAGTCACTCTCGACAAAGATCGCCAACTTTATTTACTATATATATGATTCGTATAAAAATAGTTTGGGGTTAAATATTTTAAAATTATGTGGCGTTAATTTGCTTGCGCACAGTTAGGTCATTTAAGATACTGTTATGAAAATCAAAAATTTAATTTAACATCATTTATTTAAAAAGTTCAATGGTTATTCGTTTTTTTTTTAAAGTAAAGAGTTTGTTGGTAAGTTTATTTTTAAATGAGTTTGAGCTATTTTTTTACGCAACTATTGCTCGTGTTTTCATTAAGTTTTCAAGCATTACAAACGAACATTTATGATTCTATTTAGAATTAATTATTTGTTTGCACACAGTGAAGTGTTTTCAAGTATTGCGCATGCTAATAGTTTTATTTGCACACTGCTAAATGGATTCAGCTATTGCTAAGAAATTAATTCTTTTCTTGCCCAGTCGGTTGGAACTCTCGATTCCACCTACTACATCTCTGCCGAGAGGTAATATTCCCCGAACAAGTGTCTTGGATATGAAACTAAATAATGAACAATCTGATGATAAGGCTTCAGTTATACTGGAGGTTTGGGGTGTACCCCTTCATTGCCATCATACTCCGGTCCACTCTGGCTCAGAGTGGTAGAAGTTTATAGGATCCTATCAATTGGTCGAATGGGATAGTTTGACATTCAAACCATGTACTTATGTTAAACCGAACTGTTTATGATAGAACAGTTTTTCAATTGCCTAGTGGGTAGAGTGTTCGTCATTGGCCCGGGAGACCTGGGTTCAATCCCAGCTCGAGTCATACCAAAGAATTAAAAATTGCTGATTTATACCTCTTTGCTTAACACTCAGAATTATTAGGTACGTATCAAGGGTAAAGTGAAACAATTCAGGAGAAGGAGTAGCACCTTCTCGTACACCTCAGTGTAGCAGCTATTGAAAAGGAAACCTTCTGGTCTCCCTCGACTACGGTCACCAACTTTACTTACTTTATGTGCAAATAAATGATTGATTTATCGACAAAACGTGTTTAAAAGTCATATATTTAATATATGTATAAAAATAGTGTTGTCATTAAATAACCTACAATGGTTGATATGTCATAAAACCAAATCAAACCAAACCAATTTTTTTCAGAATTATCTATTCATTTGTACAAAGTCAAATGGTTCTAAATATTGTTATGTAATACCAATATTTCCATTGTTGCACACAGTTAAATAGTTTCAAGTATTTCTATCAAATACGGATAATTCTACTTAGTATTAATCATTTTGCACTCGGTGATGTGTCTTCAAGTATCACTCATGCAATTAGTTTATTTACACACAGTGAAATGGCTTTAGATATTGATAGTTTTGTTTTCACCGCGTTATATCAAGTAACGCTATGTAACACTAACAATACAATTTAATATTGGCCATTTTCTTGTACACATTTAAATGTTTTAACTGTTATTTTCTAACAGTTCGATTTGACTCATTGATGGGATTCTTTGGTTCAGAGTAAACTTGGGAATAATGGCAATGAAGGGATACTTAGCATTCTCCAATGCTCAAGGATTAGAACGTCTTTGCCTTCTTTAATGTCCTATGCAGAGCACTCGTTGTGGCAGTGAGTATTGCCACTCTGCAGAGATGCAGTCGACCTATTTTACACCTCCAGCCGACTGCAATAGCTAGCTAGCTAGATAGATTGATACGGGAGGTTAATATGCATTTAAACTAAAGTCAGGAAAATGCTCTTGATTCCACCAAGGATGAAAATACATGGATCCATAAAACCTACATGATATTCAAGATATTCATCCTATCACTCAATAGGCGAATTGTTTCAAAAACTCTTTAAAATCTAAATTAGTTTAAAATACCTCGTTTCTTAGATGGGCTGAGCAGTTTTCAGCCACTTTGGTATAGAATCATGTATTTAACTTTTTGTTGTTATGGTGAACATTTTTATACACATTTCTAGTCGGATTTCAAATAAACTTTCAGAAACTATTAGAATTATATTTTGAAAGATTTTAAACTCCAGCCAAAGATCCAGCTCAGTCTGGCCTTTAGAAGGTATATATCTTTTACATGCCATGCGTTACCATCATGCCCTTTGTTGGAGAACCTACTTCCTTGTTAATCGTTCCGAGAAATAAATGGCTCTCTCTTACTCATAACCAACAAGATCTATTGTGTTGAGGTCTTGTGCCAAGCCGCTAAGAGGTACTTAATTTAATATTGACGTATATATCTATATTTATCCTTATTACCGTATGAACTCCCTAAGATACAAGGAGCATTATATCATAACTGGTAGGGTCAGTTTCCAGCTACAGAACAGTATATATGAATTTTTGACAGAGGGATTTTTTAACTATATTCTCGTTTAGGTCAATCTAAATAAATTTCTTGGAATGCCAGCCTAAAAAAGTAAAAAAGCATATATCATTTGCTTTATTTCAAAACTGAGAATAATACTACACATCCTAGTCTCGAATACAATATAATCAGGTACTGATTAAAAATATCTTTTAATTATTTAGGGTTTTTAAGTTATTTCAGATCCGCGAACGAATCCTAATCTATCATTTGAAAACAACACCCGATATAAACAAGGCAACAGTCATATTAAATAAAGAATACATTTAAATACGAAGAATTATCGTAAACTTTAATTTGTTTAACGTTATGTACTGGCTTAAAATTTCCAATTTGACTTACATTTCCGTTCAAAGATTTTAGCTAACTTAACGGCTAACTGAAAAGCTCGTGACCTAACTAAAGCAGGTAACAAAATAATTAACCATCACGGCAACTGTGCTATCATCATCATCTTCATCATCGTGTCGTGCTGGTAGCACGGATATCCCTTACCCTCTCTCGCCACTTTTCCCTATCGTTTATCGCCTCTGGTAGGTCTTCTGGACAACATCCTGTATCCTCACATAGCTGCTGAATGTATGTTCGTGCTGGTCGTCCTGCTTTTGCATGGCCATGTGTGGGGGTCCATAACAGTATATCACTTATGAGTTCGTCCCTGCTTCTCCAGCAGTGTCCTGCATGTCTGGTTCGTCTAACTTGTATAGTTTTCGTGATGGGTGGCAAGTGTCCGTATAGTTGGTGTCTCGTGGGGTGTTGCCGCCAGGACTTGTTCAAGATTGCTCGCAATATTCTTGTGTAATTGCCATCTAGCTTCTTCTCCAGCCGTTTTGTTAGAGTCCAAGTAGTGCATCCATATAGAAGTATCGATGTGACCGCTGCCTGGAAGAAACTGCGTTTCATTTTATCGGTTAGGTATGAGTTCCATATAATCCAAAGCCTATTGATAGCTGTCCATGCTTTCGTTAACCTCATGTCGATGTCCTTTTCGGTTGATGCGACGCTGCTTCCTAGGTAAGTGAATTTGTCTACTAGTTTAAGAGGGGTTCCGTCTTGAGTGGAGATACCCCCCGTGCTATAATATGACTCTAAACAATCTGATTGTGAGGTTTCAGTAATGCTAGAAGTTTGAGAAATGTGAAGTACCCCTTCATTGCCATTGCTCCGAGGTCCACTCTGGCCTGGAGTGGTAGAACATGATAGGGTCCTATCTACGAGTTATATACAAGTAAATTGCGTACTTATGCTAAACTAAATTACTTGAAATTGAACTGTTTTGATATTGAAACTGCGTACTTATGCAAAACTGAATTCTTCGAATTAGAACTTTTTGACTAAACTAAATAGCGTGAAATAAAATATATTTGACAATTAAATTGTGTACTTACATTTAAACTGCGTACTGATCCTAACCTGAATTGTTTGAAATGGAACTGTTTTTGGTATTGAAGCTGTACTTAAGTAAAACTGACTTTTTTTAAATGGAACTGTTTTGACATTTAACTGTATGTAAACAAAATCTATACTTATACTTTACTGAATTGGTTGAATTAGATCTGTTTCAGTAAACTGAATAGCTTGAAATAGAAACGTTTTTGACAAACTGAACTCATGCTAAACAAAATTGTTTGAAATAAAACTGTTTATTTGTATAAAAATGTATTTGGCATTAAATAACCAATAAATGTTGATATGCCATAAACCCAAAGTACCAACGTATGTAATATGGGTAAGTACAGCTAGTAAACTAAATTAAAACCCAAACTACATCCTTTGTTTAAATCCAGATCATCTTATAACGTGATTATGATATAAGTAATTTCTGCTTGTAAACATTAACATAATCTTATCTTCGTTCTATAGCTTTAATAATGACCATCTTACAACCCGTATATAAGTACTACGAGTCAATAATAACAGCTAATAACAGAATCCTCCATCTATTTATTTATTATTTGCAATTGTTTGTAAAGTAAATTCAATAAAAAAAAAGTTTTACTGGAGGTAAAAAATAATGGACTCTGAAAACAGCTTTTAAGCGAGTAGAACTGAAACCGTTTTTATCTTTTGTAACTAAACGAAGAAATCAAGGGCCACAAGATTTTCATGTCGCAAGAAAGTAAAAGTGATGAATACTATTATAACTTCTGGTATTAAAGACTGAAAAATAATATGTTCAATGTTGATTTAAAAAAAATTGACAAAGGCGGTTTTGTTCAATGACATTAACCAGAAAATTACAGAAGTTACATTCTCAATAGGTTTAGAAAAAAAAAGCTACATAAAATTAAAAAAACAACAACACGCAAATAAACAAACAAACAAACAAAACAAAAATGATGGTGTTTTAATGATTCCAACACGGGAATCGAAAGAATAAATTGGTAATTTACAAAGAATTGCGTGTCAGACGGAATCAGTCTGAGAATGGTCGGTCATTTAAATAGAAATTATAGATGTGTTTTTTTTTCTTGTATTTTTTGGAAGTGTCTTTTTTAAAACTGTTCTATGTCTTTCCTGCTGCTGGTAAACTTCTGATACATGAAACATGCTCCAAAAGTAATGCCTCCGATTTTTTTCCATAGAAACTAAAACAAATACAAGGGGCGCAATAATACCGTTGGATAGAACAAGTTTTCAGCAAGAGAACAACATAACTTTCTAAATTTCTGTGATCGGAAGTTTTACATCATTTTCATGTTTATGATTGACCTCACTCGCAATGTTTCAGCTATTCATGTAACTTTTGTAGGTAGAAGGTCAAATAAAAAAAAAATTATATAGTTGCACTTGTCGAAGAAAAAAAAAAAGAAAATTAGATTGAAGTAAAAATGTTGTTTAAGCCCTTCTAATTGGAGTCTACCTGGAATTCGGGAGTCCATTCCCTTTTCCCAGGTTCAGTAATATTACAAAGGAGAAATACCTAAGAAGATAAATTAACTGCTAAAAGGTATTCTGAGAGGCATGAACTGTTAGAAAAGAAGTCTACTAAAACAAACTACGAAAAGAGTACACTATCTATCTATCTATCTATCTATCTATCTATCTATATATATATATATATATATATATATATATATATATATATATATATATATATATATATATATATATATATATATATATATATATATATATATATATATATATATATATCTGCTCAATGGTCAAGCGTGTAGAATGTTCGCCAATGGTCCGAGAGACTTGGGTTCACTCCCAGGTCGCGTCATACCAAAGACTTGAAAAATGCTGCTTGTTACCTCCTTGTTTAACACTCTGCAACATAAGGTACGTATCAAGGGTAAAGTGGAACAATTCAGGGAAAGGAGTAGCGCCCTCCCCTACACCTCTTCGTAGTAGCTATAGAAAAGGGAGCCGTCTGGTCGCCCTCGACTACGGTCACCAACTTTACTTATATTTAAATACTTATATATATATAATAGAACGAAATTAGAAAACGTATTGAACAATATCATGGCGATAAAAAAACAAGGAAAGATGAATGAATTAAACGCCTCTAAACATCAACGACATGTGTCTTTATCATCATACTAAACTATAAAAAAAATGCTGAACGATATCCAGGGTCCGCCCACAGCTTATTTATACTTGCATTTATCATCTCGTAAAATAGATGCCGTCTTGAGGACTTAATAAGAGCGATGCCTGACACTGACTGATGACGAGAGAGAGAGAAATAAAAGAATCTGGGTTATCACCAGGCCTAGTTGTTGTTGATCACGAAAAACCTTTATCGGCCTTAATTTCGAATTATAATTAACGAGTTTGCAATTATAAACATCCACACAGAAAGTATATACCAGTTAAAGTTCTTAGATCAAAGAAAGGAATTTTAGATTCAAAAGTCTTTGATGAAAAAATGTACTCAAATTCCACTTGTTCAAAAGACAGATCTTTCGAGCAACGGCCATGTTTGCTCTCTTTTTTTTTTAAACCTTTGAACTTTTTACACTTCGTGACCCATAAAAATATTCACTGAAAGAATATTTTAAACTAAAAAAAACCGTTTGTTCTTTTATTTATCTTCTGTTCTATTTCTATCAAAGCCGATTGCCGAACACTTTATTTTCTAATAAAACGTTCCTCCAAATGTACCTGTCGTATATTTGCACGCTTTAAAAGTCCTCCATACCAACTATATTACTGTTGAGAAGTTGCGCCGTAGTATTTCTTTTAATTATTTCACTCTCGAGCAAATGTTTTTAAAAAGTGATGATGACTACAGGTCTAGACAGTAGTCTAGACGTATCAGTTTCAATTCTAGATACCTTTTCATCAGCTGTCTTGATTCTTTTCCGATTTGTAATTTTGGCGTAAAACAGGTTGTGTAATTACTCACCCGACATAGCTCTAAAAAGCAGAATTAAAATGTGAAGAGGAAAAGAGATAGATAAAAAAAAGAAACGCATGAAAAACGAAGAATTTAAAACAGAAAAATAAAATACGATATTGTTCTAATAAAGATTAAAGAAAGGAAGAACAATGAAGTTTAAAGCAAGAAAATAAATGCTTAATTGACAGAATATGAATCAAAGAATTTCCTAAAACAGAAAAAAATCGAAAGAAGAACGAGAACTACTGAAGAGAGAATAAAGATAAAAAAAGAAATGAAAAAAAGAAACGGAATGAAAAAGAAGTTGAAGAGAAAGAAAGAAAGCTAGTTATAAAAAAAGAATGAAACTCAAAAGAAAGAAAAGAGGAGAAAAGAACAGAAAAGAAAAGAAAGAAAGCTACGCGCAAAACGAAAAGGTTGTCACACGAGAAAGAAAAAAAAAGGCAAAAAATATAGCTTGAAAATTTTGAAAGAAGAAAAAACTCTAAAAGATAGAAAGAAAGAAAAAAAAAGAAGTTGAAATAAAGAAAACTACCCACGAAAAAGAAAGAGGAAATCTAGAAAAAAAGAAAAGAAAAGAACAATAACGAATAAACAAGAAATATGAAAAAAATAATCTAAAAAGAAAAAGAAAACATAAAAATATGAACAAATGAAATAGTGACTAAAAGTAAGGCTTGGTTTGGTTTTATGGCACATCAACCATTGTAGGTTATTTAGTACCAAATCCATTTTTAGTCATATAAACAGTTCTATTTCAAACAATTCAGTTTAGCACAAATACACAGTTTCAGTATCAAAAACAGCTCTATTTAAAACAATTCAGTTGAGCACAAATACACAGTTTCAATGTCAAAAACATTTCTATTTCAAATAATTCAGTTTAACATAAAAAACAGTTCCATTTCAGTCAGTTCGGTTTAGCATCAGCACGCAGTTTAAATGTAAAAAACAGTCTTATTTCAAACAATTCAGTTTGGCAGAAGTATGCAAATTAGTTCTATTTGATCCATCGATTGGAATCTTTCAGGTGCTACCACTCCGAGCCAGTGTGGACCTGGGAGCGATGACAGTGAAGGAATAATCCACATTCCCCAAAGATCCAGTATTACTGGAACCTCACCATCAGATTGTTTAGTGTCATAGCTCGGATACTCGTTGGTGGGGGGGGTTAACCATCTGAAGAGATGCAGTCGGTTGATTCTACAGCCCTAGCTGACTAGGCAAGACTAAAAGTAAAGGGAAACCTTCTGTTTTTTTTTGTTTTTTTGTAATGTCATATCAACCTTCTTGTGTTATTTAATGTTACTGCCATCATTGTAGGGTAACAGTAGGGATACTACTTAACCAATCGCTAGTGGGATAAGGAGTTTCGTATCTTTTCTGAAAAGTAGTTGCTTTGCAAGAAAGGGAAATAGAATATAAAACATAAAATGGAATGGAAAAATAGGAGTAAAACTAATGAAACAAAAAGTGAAGAATAAAAAAAATCGAAAGAAGAATGAATTAATACTGAAAGAAAGAGAGTGTTTAAAAAGAAGAAATGTAAAAAAAAAAATGTGAAAGAAAAAATAAAATAAAAATAGGAACAACAGAATGAAAGAAAAATGAAAAAAATAGAAACAGCAAAAACAAAAGAAATTAAAACAAAGGAAAAGAAAAGCTACAAGCAAAACAACCAAAACAAAACCAAAAAAGTCCGGCAAGTGAAAAACAAAGAAGAAAGGAAAATAAGAGCTAGAAATAGAACAGAAGGGTAAAGAACGCCAAAAAGAAAGAAAGAAAGAAAGAAAGAAAGAAAGGGCGTTTGAACGATGAGAAAGAAAGAAAGGGCTTTTGAACAATAAGAAAGAAAGAATAAAAGAAAGAAAGGAAGGGCGTTTGAACGATAAAAAAGAAAGAAAGAAAGAAAGAGCGTTTGAACCATGAGAAAGAAAGAAAGAAAGAAAGAAAGAAAGGGCTTTTGAACAATAAGAAAAAAAGAAAAAAGAAAGAAAGAAAGGGCTTTTGAACCAAAAGAAAGAAAGAAAGAAAGAAAGAAAGAAAGAAAGGGCGTTTGAACGATGAGAAAGAAAGAAAGGGCTTTTGAACAATAAGAAAGAAAGAATAAAAGAAAGAAAGGAAGGGCGTTTGAACGATAAAAAAGAAAGAAAGAAAGAAAGAGCGTTTGAACCATGAGAAAGAAAGAAAGAAAGAAAGAAAGAAAGGGCTTTTGAACAATAAGAAAAAAGAAAAAAGAAAGAAAGAAAGGGCTTTTGAACAATAAGAAAGAAAGAATAAAAGAAAGAAAGGAAGGGCGTTTGAACGATAAAAAAGAAAGAAAGAAAGAAAGAGCGTTTGAACCATGAGAAAGAAAGAAAGAAAGAAAGAAAGAAAGGGCTTTTGAACAATAAGAAAAAAAGAAAAAAGAAAGAAAGAAAGGGCTTTTGAACCAAAAGAAAGAAAGAAAGAAAGAAAGAAAGAAAGGGCGTTTGAACGATGAGAAAGAAAGAAAGGGCTTTTGAACAATAAGAAAGAAAGAATAAAAGAAAGAAAGGAAGGGCGTTTGAACGATAAAAAAGAAAGAAAGAAAGAGAGAGCGTTTGAACCATGAGAAAGAAAGAAAGAAAGAAAGAAAGAAAGGGCTTTTGAACAATAAGAAAAAAGAAAAAAGAAAGAAAGAAAGGGCTTTTGAACAATAAGAAAGAAAGAATAAAAGAAAGAAAGGAAGGGCGTTTGAACGATAAAAAAGAAAGAAAGAAAGAGCGTTTGAACCATGAGAAAGAAAGAAAGAAAGAAAGAAAGAAAGGGCTTTTGAACAATAAGAAAAAAAGAAAAAAGAAAGAAAGAAAGGGCTTTTGAACCAAAAGAAAGAAAGAAAGAAAGAAAGAAAGAAAGAAAGGGCGTTTGAACGATGAGAAAGAAAGAAAGGGCTTTTGAACAATAAGAAAGAAAGAATAAAAGAAAGAAAGGAAGGGCGTTTGAACGATAAAAAAGAAAGAAAGAAAGAAAGAGCGTTTGAACCATGAGAAAGAAAGAAAGAAAGAAAGAAAGAAAGGGCTTTTGAACAATAAGAAAAAAGAAAAAAGAAAGAAAGAAAGGGCTTTTGAACCAAAAGAAAGAAAGAAAGAAAGAAGAAAGGGTGTTTAAACGATAAGAAAGAAAGAAGGAACAAAAGAGGGTGAAAAACAGGAAAATTTAAAAAAAATGAAAAATAGAATCAAGCTAGAAAGAAAAAAGAGAAAATGAAGCAGAATTTAGGTTACTCAATTGTTGGTATTTTATAGGATATCAACCCTTACTGGGTATGTAATAAAAAATCCTGATTTTATATATATATATATATATATATATATATATATATATATATATATATATATATATATATATATATATATATTGTCATCCGCAGACCGACTGTTGCGTTGTATCACAACGCTTCAGTACGGCTAGACATGTAGGACGCTCGAAGTTGTGATCGAAACTCGCCCAACTTTATATATATATATATATATGTGTGTGTGTGTGTGTGTGTGTGTGTGTGTTAGTTCACATCGCGGTGTAATGGTTATCGTCGTTGGAAATGGACACGGCGACACGAGTTCAAATCCTTGACAAGACTGATTGCATTTCACATAGCACTAATACCCTTGGGAAAGGTATGAATCCAATTATTCTCCCTCCAGCTATGGGTAAATAGTAGGGCAGACTTGTTCTTCAGCCTTAGTGAGGCAACTAGCCTTGGAGAAGGAAAACTCTGAATGCAGACCTGTTAAACTCCGCTTAAAAACTGACCTTGTGTTATGTCCTGCCCGAGCGGAGGTGTTGGTAAATATGATTATTTTTATCTAACAATTATTATCCAATTTAATATCAATGATTTGTTTGCATATCGCAAAATGGTTTTGAATATTAATATTTTACTTTAGTATTTTTATTTATCACATATTCCAATGCAATATAAATCATATCCTACATCTGTAAAGTGACATATAATAATTCTTAGTAAATAACTGAACATTCCTATATGACCGAGAGATATGACCCAAAACTTTCACTTCGGGTCTGAGTGGATCTATAGTTAATGGCAAAGAAAGAGTACTCAACAATTCCCAAAATTCTACGAAAGAACTATTTAGAAAAAAAAAGTAAACTAATGAAGAAATAAAAATGAAGAAAAAAAGAAAGGAATTGCGAAAAAGAACAAATAAAGACAAATACGAGAAGAAAATATTACAAGAGAAAAAAAGAAAGAAAGAAAAAGAAAAGAAGAACAAGGAATTATGAAGGATAGGAGTAACGAAAAAGAAGAAATAAAGAAAGAAAAAAAGAAGGAAGAAAGAAAGAAAGACGGAAAAAAGGCAAAAAAGACGAAAGAAAGGATTAATGAAAGAGAAGAATTAAAGAAAAAAGAATGAAGGGAATTAAAAATAGCGAGAAAAAAACGAAAAAAAAAAGAAAAAAGAATTATGAAAGAAAGGAATAACGAAAAAGAAGAAAGATAGAAAGAGAAAAAGAAGGAAGGAAGAAAAAAGAAATAAGAAATAGAAAGAAAAAAGAAAGGATTAATGAAAAAGAAGTAATAAATTTATGGAGAAAGAAAGAAAGAAAGAAAGAAAGGAAGGAAGAAAGAAAAAAAAGAATAATGAAGAAAGAAGGAAACATATTATTGAAAAAGAAGAATGAAAACAAGAAAACATGAAAGAAAGAATAAATTAATAACACAAAAGAAAGAATATATAAATCAATGAACAAAGAAAGAAATAAGGAAGAGATAAAGAGATAAAGAGATAGAGAGAGGGGGAAAAGAGAGAAGGAAAGAAAGAAAGAAAGAAAGAAAGAAAAAAGTTAAAGAATTACGAAAAAGAATAAAGCATTTATGAAAATGAAGAAAGTGTGGAATTACAAAAAAGAAAGAAAAAAGAAAGAAGGAAATAGAGAAAGAAAATGGAAGAAATAAACAAACAAACAAACAAACAAACAAAAAGGTAAAGAAAGGAATTCTGAAATAAAGAAAGCAGGATAGAAAGAAAGAAAAAAGAAGAGACAGAGAAAAAAGTAAAGTATTTATGAAGAAGAAAGAAAGAAAGAAAGAAAGAAAGAAAGAAAGGGAGAAGAAAAAAAGAAGGAAGGAAAGTTAGGAAAGGAGATAGAAAAAAGTAAAGGATTAATGAAGAAAGAAAGAAAGAAAGAAAGAAAGAAGTGGGAAAATATGATAGAAATAAAAAAAAGAAATGAAACCTTTACAAAATTGTCTTGAAAAAAGATGGCTGCCAAGCATATACAAGTACAAATATAAAGTAAAGAAAACTCAACCGAAAATTGAGGAAGATAAAAAGGAAAAGCTTTCTCTGCAACCGACTATTTCAATACAAAATCCGCCCTGTTTCTTCATTCGTTTATATACTCACACTCGTTTTCAAGCCATCAATAAGAAACTGTAGGTCCTACCTAACAGCACTTACAATTTTCCCGCCTCCTTCCATTTTGAACAATGTCGACACTTAATTAACTCAGCATAGCAATGTAACATGTCTTGAAACGATCTCTTCTTTTGATAGGTAGGCTTAACAGGTCTAATTTCATCTTCCTTATTCGCAAAATCAAATCAAAATCTTTTCAGTCGATATTTTTTAATACTAAGATTCTCCCTCCTAATTTGTTGTTTGTTTACCTTGTCCTTACTAAGAAAGACTTGTTTCTATATACGATATGGACTTTTATAAATGTATATTTCTTGTTGATATCTGAAAAAAAAATCCCACCTCCAATTACCATTATCATTGCTGTTTAAGACATTTTTCAAAGTCTTTCAGCCTTAGTCAGGATGCGTATTGCACACGAGAATGATCTTTTTTCCGGCCATATAGCTCACCATATTCCAGGTGGCATGACCTACAGTAAGTAATCTCAATAATCTAAATTAATGTATTTTACTCTGTTACTGAATGTGTGTTTGTTTATAATTTTGTAACTGGCAATGTGAGTTTATTTATAATTTTGTTACTTGCATTGAAAGCCTGTATTTTTATTTAAACATGTCCGTGTGTTTCCTCTAAATACTGCAACAATTTTGTATTTTAAGGCATAACGTAAACAATATCAATTCTTATATCTAGCCAGTACATTCTGATAAACAAATATGAGGCTTTCCACTTGCCTTTGGGCGGACCACCTGGCATTGGAGCCGGCTGGTTGAGTGTATTTTGAACATTGGTCTCAAGGGGTCGTTCCCTCAGGCATTGCAAGATTTAACTGATTGATCGGCGTCTGAGACAAAAAAAAAAAAAAGAGAATGTTGACGTGGCCAAGAATCTTTTAAGCAACCGCGCATAATTTTCCATTCGTGCGTGCTTAACCACAATAAATGGCCTTGTGCACCATTCTGCTTTGATGGGAAGTCAGATATAAGTGGATAAAAAAATTTGAACAGATGCTAAATTTAGATAAAATTCAACTGCTATAAAATCTAAAAGGCCAGTGAGTACTATATACAAGAATGTTTTTTCTGAATTTTTTTGTTGTTCAAATTTAGGGGTGCGTGTTATACATGAGTACTTGCTATCGATAAATAATGACGATATTTATCTCCATTGTAGAAGGTTCAAATGGTATTCATCGCATTTGTAACAGTAAGTTTTCTGAGAACAACAGCGTTACATATTTTACCAGAAACTGAATATTTTTGCTCATTCTGTGTCATTAGATAAAGATCTTTTTTAAAAAAGAAGAACGCCATCTAAACTTTCCAAAACCTAACGAAATGAAGAATCATCATCATAATCATCATCATGTCGTGCTGGTAGCACGGATATCCCTGACCCTCTCTCGCCACTTTTCCCTATCGTTTATCGCCTCAGGCAGGTCTTCTGGACAACATCCTGTATCCTCACATAGTTGCTGAATGTATGTTCTTGCTGGTCATCCTGCTTTTGCACGGTCATGAGTGGGGGTCCATAAGAATACATCACTTATGAGTTCGTCCCTGCTTCTCCAGCAATGTCCTGCATGTCTGGTTCGTCTAACTTGAATAGTTTTCGTGATATGAAGCAGGTGGCCGTACAGTTGGTGTCTCGTGGGGTGTTGCCGCCAGGATTTGTTCAAGATTGCTCGCAGCATTCTTGTGTAATTGCCGTCTAGCTTCTTCTCCAGCCGTTTTGTTAGAGTCCATGTAGTGCATCCATATAGCAGTATCGATGTGACCGCTGCCTGGAAGAAACTGCGTTTCATTTTATCGGTTAGGTCTGATTTCCATATAATCGATAGCCTATTGATAGCTGTCCATGCCTTCGTTAACCTCGTGTCGATGTCTTTTCGGTTGATGCGACGCTGCTTCCTAGGTAAGTGAATTTATCTACTAGTTTAAGAGGGGTTCCGTCTAGAGTGGAGATGTCCCCCGTTTGATTATAGCACATATATTCCGTTTTGTGTGCATTGACATAGAGGCCTATGCCTGTGGCTGCTCGTTCCAAACTATGCAGTAGTGTTTCGGCTTGGTTGGGTGTATTTGCCAGTATCGCTATGTCATCACCGTAGTCGGCGTCGGTAATTGTTTTTGCGGGGTACCTTCTGCTTCTTTTCTCTGTCAGCTCGAAGCCTTTGAAGAATACTGCATGTAATATTCTTGGATTTTCCTGACGTTTTCGGTGGAACTAGACCCTTCTGTGTGAGGATATGTATTTACCCAACCCATCTGACACGGACTAGGATATGACAAGAAGTCAGATTTTAAGTAGAGTAAAATTGTTTTAAATTGAACGTTATTTTCCTAGACTGGTAGCCAAATCAAGGCGAAACAACTCAGACTGTCTCGCTATTTTCCTATAGATGGGAAGAGAACAGATGGATCCTTTTCAAAGTTAATTAGCGCGAAATGAAACGCTAACAGCCTCATCTATAACTTGAAATCGATTCGCAAGTTCCATTTACCGATGACGATAACCGTTTCGTTATATGCGCTTCATCAAAAGATTTTGGCAATGATGAATATATATTTTCCGTTTAGATTGATAGCTGACTAATTAGTGAAGGATCCAGTTTTATTTTTTTGTATTCTGAGCCTTATAAAGATCGTGAAAATATAATTTATTCGAAAAAATGAATTAGCAAATGGACAGGAAATTTCCATGAGTTTACCTCAGTGAAATGTTAGACGTAATATTTCCGACTGTCAGCCAATTGCATCTCAGACCAGGAGTAAGGCCATCCCCCCAACGAATCTCTTTGATTTGACATATAATTGTATATTGGTGAGGCTCTAATGATACTGGAGTTTTAGGGAATACAGGGTATTCCTAAATTGCCATCGCCCCTAGGTCCATTCAGGCCCGTAGTGTTAGCACCTGATAAGATCCAATCTCTGGGTCAAATAGACAATTAAAATGAATGAAAACAAAAGATTTATGCTAAATTGAATAGTTTGAAATAGAATAGTTTGATTAATTAACTGAGTGTAAATAAAAGTCTGATGTTTTAATGAATGTTTGGTGATACACAGGAATAGTTGAAACATTCAACTGTGAGCAAAAATATGAGCTAAGGCTCGTTTAATAATGTTATCATCGAAATGTGTTTACAAATCATATATATTTCATATATATGTATAAAGAAAATTCGGCATCAAATAACCTAAAATAGTTGAAATGCTATAAAATCCAACAATTACCGACAAAGGACTACGTGGTGCTTTCAATAAGTTTCCAAACTTTAATGTACCGACATTTAAAATT
Organism: Sepioteuthis lessoniana; assembly: GCA_963585895.1. NCBI lineage: Eukaryota > Metazoa > Mollusca > Cephalopoda > Myopsida > Loliginidae > Sepioteuthis > Sepioteuthis lessoniana. Next base: position 78,865 of record CAUZXS010006069.1, read on the forward strand.
GTCGTATTCAGTATGTTATTGCTATATATCATATGAGATGACCGACCAATTTCTATGATTTCAGGTTCAAATGAACCGCTACAGCAAGAATTGGAATATACCCTACTAAAACCTGATTATGACAACTGGTGAATTTCAAAAATGCAATCTGGACGTGAGGACACTTTAGAAGAACGATATGCGATAAAATTCTGTTTTAAACTTGGAAGAAATGCCACAGAAACGCATGGAATGCTTCAGACTGCTTTTCAACCATCTTGCCTGAATCAACCATCAGTTTTTGAGTGGCATAAGAGATTCAAGAAAGCCAGGGAGTCTGTGAGGAATGATGAGAAGTGTGGGAGGAGTACGGAAGTAAATACACCAGAGTTGATTGGCCAAAGGGTTAGTGTTAGGGCTACTATGTTGAGGTTTTAAGGGAGTTCAGGAAGAAATTCCATCGGAAGAGGCCAGCACTCTTCAAATCGGGTCAGTGGCATTTCCACCAGGACAATGCACCAATCCACAACTCCATCCTTGTCACAGACTATAAGACCAAGATGGGCATCAAGACAGTATAGTCCAGACCTCGCTCCCTGTGACTTTTGGTTATTCCCTAAGCTCAGAGGCTGTCGTTATGAGACAATTGAGGAGATGAAAGAGGCTGTGACGAAGTTCATTGACACGCTCACACAAGAGAACTTCCATGGAGCCTTTCAGAAGTTGTTGGAACGGTACAACAAGAGCATTGCAGCCGGAGGAGATTACTTGGAAGGGGACTAGAGTTTCATGTGTGTACTCTCAATAAAAGTGGCCATTCGAAAAAAAAGTCTGGAAACTTATTTAATGATCCTCATATTTTGCTATTCCCTTTGAGCTCGATTTAAGGGTTCAGAGAGATTACATCAGATTCTTTTATTAAAAGGTTTAAATCAGAGTCTACATTCCTCATTTCCATTGAATGGTAGCGATAGCTTTAAAGAAAAAAGCCCTGAACGAGATGGAGGAGGATTCTCCATACTGCAATGGTTAATGTGCAAGGCTGTGAAACGTAGTAGCAAGTTCGAACTCCATTAGAAGGCATTCTGTTCATTTTCAGACAAATGCCCTTAAAAGTAGGATGAGCTCTATTATCTCCCTTGGTTTTTTTTTAAATAAATATTACCGCTATTATTCTTCTACAAAGATGGCTTTGTCATTAAATAACCCATGAAAATTGATATACCATTAAAACAAAAACAAAATGGATTTTGCTCGATTTATTATTGTGAAATTTTTGAAATCATGTTCGGAGTTAGACAAGGGCAAGATGCAACAGTTTTAAAGAGTGTGATCCATACAAGAATCCTGGTTTGATTTATTTATTTAATGGCATATCAACTATTCGTGGTTTATTTATTTAATGGTATATTATCTACTAGTGGATTATTAATGTAATTGCATATCAATTACTAGTGGTTCATCTAATACTGAAATCTGATTAATTTCGAAATGTTTTTTTTTCAATCATAACTATATTATCACTTCTTGTTTATTACACATTCTTATTTGTCTATAATCTTTTCTTTACCCCACGATATTAGATATAAAGGATTTTATAAGAAATATGAATAATTTTTTTCAACAGGTCTACTTAACTAAGAAATGGGACATGAACAAGAACCAACATTCTTTGGCAAATTGAACTTGTGATTTGTAGAAATAAAGAGGCACTCCACAGTTTATCGGCGTAATGGATAATGGCCGGGGAGACCTGGTTTCAGTCCCACGTTGAGTCATATCAAAGACTCAAGAAATGGTACTTGATGCATCCTTGCTTAACACTCAGCATTATAAGGTGTAGATCAAGAGTAAAGTGAAACAATACAAGGAAAGGAGCAGCACCCTCCTCAACATCTTGTAGCTATCTAAAAAGGAGCCTCCGTGTCACCCTCGACAACGGTCACCAATTTTTACTTTTTTTTTACTTTATCACACTCCACAGAGGTTCCAAAGTGGAGCTTCCTTGCTGTATATAGTTTAATGTCATAACCAAGATAATTCCAGCCCAATCGGCTGGGACTGTAGAATACACAGACTGCATCTCCCCACTAGCGCGTTCCCTTGATATGACATTAAACCATTAGATGGTAAGGTTTCAGTCCAAAAGATTTGGGTCATGTCGAAAAATCCTTCATGTACTTTGCTCCCAAGTCTACTCTGGCCCGGAGTTGTAGCAGCAGATAGGGTCCAATCTATGAGTCAAATTGAACTGTTTGGCATTTAAACTGAATTCAAACCAATGACCTATGCTAAATTGAATTGTTATAAATAGAACTGTTTGATCATTTAATAGTGTATAACAAATGACTGATGTTTAATTGAATTGTTAGTGATACAGAGCAATACTAGGAACCATTTTAACTTCGTTGAGTTATGCTAAATTGAATTGTTATAAATAGAACTGTTTGATCATTTAACAGTGTGTAAACAAATGACTGATGTTTAATTGAATTATTTGTGATACAGAGCAGTACTTGGAGCCATTTTGTGTGCAAATGAATGAGTAATGTTGAATAGAATTATCAGTGTTAAATAGCAATACTTGAATTTTTTTAACTGTGTGCTTAAATTGAATCATCAGTATAGCATAGCGGTACTTGGAAACATTTGACCTTGCACAAATGAATGTCGTTGAATAGAATAATTAATGTTAGATTGCAATAATGTCTGCAAACAAATGATTAATGTCGAATAGAATTATCTGTGTTAGATTGCAATAATGGAAATGGTTTAACCGTGTAGAAACAATGGCAATACCAGTGTGTAAACAAATCTGTTCTGACTCATTTAAAAATGAAATTACTTACAATGTATGCAAACAAATGATTGATCTTAAATTGTGACGGTTATAATCCAATACTTAAGGCTATTTAGCTGTGTGTTGGCAAATGATTGGAAGAAAATAGAAATACTTGAAATCATTTAAATGTATTTTTGAAAAAAAAACGGTAGGAAAAAGCTCAGGATCTGTGAGCAAACAAAACTTGTACTTATACTAAATAGAATCATCTGAATTAGAGCTGTTTGACTAAAAAATAAAACGCGTATTTACACTTAAATTGTGTGCTTATGCTAAACTGAATTATTTGAAATTGAACTGTTTTTTGACATTGAAACTGTACTTACACTTAATTGAATTGTTTAATATAGAACTGTTTTGACATTTAACAGTGTAAACAAAATGTGTACTTATACTAAACTGAATGAGCTGAATTAGAACTGCTTGACTAAACTGAATAGCTTGAAATAGAAATGTTTTTCCCAATTAAACTGTATTTACATTTAAACTGCACACTTATGCTAAACTGAATTGTTTGAAATAGATATTTTATGTCAAATCCTGTTTGTACATAAATATATATTATATATAAAATTTTTTGGTTGATTGTCTTTTGTGGCGTATGAAATCTTATAGGCTATTTTATGCCAAATCCCGTTTATACATAAATATATTATATAAAAAGGATTTGTTAACGAGTTGTTTGTAAGCAACATTTTTAACAAGTCACAGCTCATCCATTGGCAAACAGTTAGATGGCTTCAGTGACCATTCGACATCAGTCATTTCTTTGCAGATAGTTAAATAGTTAAATAGAGGGATCGTAGATGATATTATTTTTACATCTGTAGATTGAATAGTACCACTAATGTTCATTGACAAGGATGGTTTTGGCATTAAATAACACATGAAGGTTTGATATACCATTTATAAAAGAAACGAAAGTAAACAGGTGTGTTAGTCTGTAGTCCAGGGTTCTGGTCTTATTTATTTGTTTTCTTTTTGGTTGGGGGGGGGTTAAGGGATATCGATCTTCGTGGATTGTTTAATGACAAATCCAATTATTTAGAAGAACAGTAGTTGAACAATTTAAACTACCAGCTTGTGGAGGATAAAGAAGTTCTCATCTTTCCCAAGGGTATTTGTCCAAAAAAGGTATACTAACATGACTCGAGTTCGAACTCACTGACTACGATGTTGCAATCCAGCACGTTAGCAACCATATTTACCAACCCCTCTGCTCGGGCAGGATATGACTCAAGGTCAATTTTTAAGCGGAGTTTAACAGGTTTGAATTCAGAGTTTTCCTTCTCCTAGACTAGTTGCCTCATCAAGCCTGAGGAACACAGTCCGCCCTACTATTTACCCATAACTGGAGGGAGTATAATTGGATTCATACCTTTCCTAAGGGTATTAGTGCTATGTGAAATGCAATCAGCCACGACCAGGATTTGAACTTGTGTTGCCGTGTCCATTTCCTACGACGATAGCCATTACACCACGGGCACCTCCATAACCTGTTAGCCTCTCTGTTCGAGCACTCCCTAACCTTAAGTTTGAATATTTGGAATAGTAAGAACATTTCCTGATTCTAAAGCATAAACCTTTTGGCCAGTTTGAGAATTCTGCAGTAGGTCCTCATGAATTGAACTTCTACTGGAAAGGATGAAATATTTGATATATATGGATGAGGCCAAAATTTGTTCCCTCAAACACAGAAAGAGAGACAGATCGAGAGAGATAGATCGAGAGAGAGAGAGAGATGGGGGTATAGCAATGGTGGCTAATGGAGTCTTTGATATAAACGGTCAGAAACTTCAGTCAAGATATTTAAATAGAGTTTTGAATCAAGGTATGTTCAAACAAAGGAACAAAGGCAAAAAAAAAAAAAAAAAAAAATAATAATAATAAAATGAATAAATAAATAAAACAGCACAAAAACTCGAACTATCCAACCAGGAAATTATCAGATGACTGAACATAAAAAAGAAAACGTTAGAAGTATCTAGTTATTCTAAAAGCGGATACGATCAAGTTTAACCAAATGAAGGAAAAAAAAATCTGCAAGGAATCAGAACGAAAATAATATTAAAAACCAAACTCTGCAGCAGAAATTCGATCAAAAGATTACAGAGTTGGACTGTTTCTGTTGTGAGTAACTAAATATCAAAAGTAAAAATAAGAGCAAGACGATTTATCAGAATTGAGGATCGCGTTGACTCTTCGATCATGGGAAATTGAAGACTACACACGGAAAAGTAAGGAAAGATTAATTAAAAAGTTAAAAGAGAACCAGTAAAAGAGATTCCCCAAATGAAAGGCCAAAACAAAAAGCGGTGTGGACATTTAAAAATAAGAAAGAAACAGAAAGAAACGGAATGAGAATAATATTAAAAAACAAATATTGTAGCCTAGATTTTACCGAGGAAATAAATACAGTTTCAGTTCTGAGGTACTCGGGACCCTTCTGAAACTGGGCAATCGAAGAAGAGTCAATTCTAGACGGCAGAACTAAAAAAGAGAAAGAAAAAAAAAAAGATTTAAAACCGAAATACGACATTGAGAGATCAGACTGAGTATATTTCAATCCAAACTCTCCAATAAGAGAAAGGTGTGACACAAGGTCAATTTTTTATAGGATTTGTGCTGGTTTGAAATCAGAATTTTCTTTCTTCTGACCCAATTTCCATATCAAAGCAACAGAGCTGTATTTAGACCATGAAGAGATTGGTTCCTACTTTTCCCAAGGACATTACCTCGAAGTGAAAACAAACAGCCACGTCCGGGGTTTGAACTCAGCAGATCAAGTCCATTTTTGACGACGATACCCGCTCTTCGAAGCAAGGATGAATATAGGAGGCTAATTAAAACAGCCTGAATTTATATAGGGACGTGATTTGACATGGCTGCCAAATTGTCATCTAATGAGAGAAATGGAAATATCTTTAATCGTTTCTCAACGCGATGCCATAAGAACCAATTATATAAACCCGAGATATTTTAAAAGACTGATTAGAAAATCCTGATTATGTAGAATTGATGAAAATTTGCCCATAAGCCGCAGGTTATCTCAGTGACAGTTCCAAAACAGAACTGATTGGGTGGGAAGAGTGATGCACTTGGAACTGTGTAAATAAAAACAGTCACCATTCAGATCAAGAGTGTATGTACACGTTAGAATCTCTCTAAAAGAATGAAAAACCGAAAACACACTAAGACTTAGAGAGTTAAACAGATCATCAACTCTAGGACGAAATTCCGGGATTATATACTTGGAACCATGAGAAAAAAAAAGCGTCTCCGCCTTTCTCTCTTACGAATCTAAAGAAGCTTTGACCTCTTTCGAGAATAAAGTGTGATATTTTATGAAATAAAGTGCTGTAGTTTCTTCCTTCATGACGGCTAAATAACATTTTCAATGGAAAAGTAGGTATCGTCGTGGTGTAATGGTTAGGGTGATAAACTGCGGAATCGTAGTAAGCGAGTTCAAATTCCAGTCGTACAATTACGTTCACATTCGAATAAATACCCTTTGGAATGGTATGAACTCCCTTATCCTCTCGGCTAGAAGGTTGGCTTTGGCTTTAAATAACCTACAAACGTTGATATGTCATTAAACAAAGAACCAAACCAACAGAAAAGAAACTTAATTGTAGAAATTCTGGAACCCTATATGATTAAATAATAAAGAAGGCATTCTGCATGAAATCAGAGCAAAAATCTTATAAAAAAAGAAAAAATAAACATCAAAAATCTACAACTAAAACACTGCATCAGAAATCGAGAGGATCAAAGAACGAATAGCTCTGAATTTCATTGGAAAGTTTCCAGAATTTAAAATGGACTTGAGATAAACTAAGAAATCTGAACGACAAAACAGGAAATGAAACTTTTCACCTGTTAAGCAACACCCAAAAAGCCATCTTCTGACCCTTTTCCTTTGGTATAGAGAGGAAATTTGAACAGTAAATGACTCTTCAGCTTGTTAACTGCGTTACCTCTTTAACTGAGAGGACTTGAAGACTGTTATTACTGAAATATATACGGAATTTTCACACTTGGATATCTTCTGTTATTTTTTTTTTTTTAATGAGAGAGTGAATAAACTAATTACTGATTAGATGCAAGACAACTTTCATTGAATAGCTGATTATTCTGGCTTCATAAAATATACCTTAAAAAGAAGAGTAAATTAATTAAATTTATATAAATTTCCAAAGATTTTCATGGCATCTTTTAAGACATAGGGAGACAGCAATTATTGCCTCAATATTTAGTACACATGTGCATATTGAAATCATCGATAACTCCCTAGTTCCCTCACTAGAAAATTGATTTGCTGATAATGAGGACATTTTTCTGGGCGATAATGCATCTTGACAAAGAGCAAAGAATATAAAAGATTTTCTTCAGGAAAGGCATATAAGTTTAATAACACGACAAACAAACCGTCTGGATCTAAATTCAATTGAAAATTTATGGGGGTAATTTAAAAAATTGACTGAGAGAAGGTTCCATTCATCAAAGAAGATCTATTAACTGCCATTCAAGATAGTTTGAACCACTTTGATTAAGAATATTGCTTTAAATTTGTGAAATCTATGCCGGAAAGAATGAAGACTGTAATAAAAAAAAGCTCGTGTTGCGTAACTAGATACCAGTTATAACTTCTTTTTTTTTTTGGTTAATGGATTCCGTAATGTTTTTCTTGACATCGTGTTATTTTATATTATCCTTTAGATGGCTGAGAAAAATACAATTAATCTAAATAATCTCATCTAGTTTGTATTAGATATATTTTATAAAGCAAGAATGTTCAATGATTAAATAAAAAAATGATATGCGTCTTATTTGTTAATAGTTTATTTAGAGTTAATTTAAAAAAAAAGATGAACATCCTCTAATTCTGTTCATGTTACTTGAGCTATGAAAGAAGAATAAAGAGAATGAAGATTTAAGACAAGAAAAGTACGACACCAAACAATTGCATGGTAAAGAAGATGATTTCTAATAGAGAGATACAAACATAGTATCTAAAAACGAATATACAACAAAGTGTTTGAGCATTTCAGAAAGACAAAAGAAAAAACTGTTAATGAAATGAGAAATTTAAAGAGAGTTGTGGAATAAGTATAGACCCTTAGAATATGAAAGGGACAATATATGTGCCATCACGTTGTAATACATGATGCCAGGAAAATTTGGAATCGGTTAATTTGGTCCAGGAGAATTTAGTACCGAAAGATTTAATACCAGCTTATTTCCTGGATATTTTGGTATTAAGAAAATTTGGTACTTGGAATATTCGGTACTGGATAATTCTGTATTTGGAAATTTTCATACCATACAATTTGTTACCGGTCAATTCGTCACCAATGAATTCGTTGCAGGGATTACAGGCACCAGATAATTCTGTACAGGAACAATTTGGTATTTGACAATTTGGAAGTGGAACCAGTTTGTACAAGACATATCGTTACCAGTCAATTTTCTACCGGACGATTTGGTACCGGATAAATCGGTTCTAGGATAATTTGGTACTTTAGAAAATTTAGTACGGGAAATTCAGTATTAGGACAAATTCAATCCAGACAATTCAGCTCGGGATAATTCAAGACTTGGATAATTTGGAACAGGAGAATTCATTACAGGTCAGATCTTTACCGGACAGTTTGGTAGTGGATAATTTGTTGCTAGGACAATCTGTTAATGGGAAATTCGGTATTAAGACAGTTTTATGGAAGAACATTTGGTAATGGATGACTCAGTACTAGGAGAATTTGATACTGAACGATTCAATTTTAGGACAATCTTGTTCAAGATAATTCGTTACTGGATAATTTTATACTTGGAATAGTTGGTACTTGGATCGGTTTGGTTTGGTTTGGTTCGATTTTATGGCAAATCGAGCATTGTAGGACAAATATATTTTATTCATATAAACAGTTATTTTTTTAAAACTCGGTGTTTTGTTTACACACAATTATTAGTCAAAATAATTCTATTTCAAACAATCCAGTTAAACTTAAATAAACAGTTTGAATGACAAAAACAGTTCTATTTCAAACTATTCAGTTTTGCATAAGTACAGTTTAAATGCCAAACAGGCATATTTAATCTATAGATAGGGCCCTATCAGGTGCTACTACTTTGGGCAAGAATGGACCTGGGAGCGATGGCAATGAAGGGGTACTCTGCATTCCCCTTAGCTCCAGTATTACTCGAGCCATATATATATATATATATATATATATATATATATGCTCAGTACTAAATTGACCAGTAATAAATTGTCCAGTACCAGATTGTCCAGTACCAAATTGTCCTGGATCAGATTATCTGGAACCAGATTATCCAGGACCGTATTATCCAGTACGTACTCGTCCAAAACCAAATTCTCCAATCCGGAAATGTCCAGTACCAAATTGTCTGTTATGTAATTGTCCCGAGCCAAATTGTCCGGTACTTCATTGTCTTGTACTAAATTGTCCTGTACCGAATTGTTCAAAACTAAATCGTCCTATTCTGAATTGTCGAGTATCTAATAGTACTGCACCAAATTATAGGGTACGTAATTGTCCAGTGCTGAATTTTCTTGTACTGAATTACTTTGTAGCGAAAGGTTTGAACCTCGAAATACAAACATCCGACCGACTTGAATTCCAGACAGAGAATCTGTACCCGCTGTAGTATACAAGCGTCGAAAAGAGGCCATAAATAATGTTAAATGACCAGCTCTTTCAGCCACTAGACAAAGGATAAAATGTCTTTCACTTGATGATTGAATATATTATTTTACATCTCACCTATCTAAATAGCTTGTGAGCGTGCAATCTACAAATACATACATATACTCACTCACAAACGTATACTGGGTTTCGATCCAAGTTTCAGGCGTCTTACGTTTCTAGGCACACTGAAGAGTAGTTATGTAACGAATGAGTCTGTCTGTGGATGATAATATATATATATATATATATATATATATATATATATATTTGTTTTTTTTTTCCAAAGGTTCCGAGCCAAAGCCGGATTTTAGATTTGTTAACACGTCATTTTTCAGCTGGCTTCACTTACATAGAAATTAAATCAAAATTTAAATTATTCTTTTTTTTTTTTTCGAAGTGGTTGTATGTTCTCACAATAAAAGATGTTCACTCATGGCAGTTCTTTCTGGGTGAGTTTTACAGGCATTTGAACGACCCTTGTATATATATATATATATATATATATATATATATATATATAAACAAAACAGAACGTATTAAAGGAAGAATGAATCCGCCAAAGAAAGAAAGAAGCAAACAAACAAACAAAGAGAAAAGGAACGATTTAAATAAACGATAAAAGGATGTGAAAATAAATAAATAAATAAATAAAATACAAACGAAACAAAGTGCAACCCAGTCGGCTGGGGCTATAAAATACACCGACTGCATCTCTACAGAGGGGTAACACCAGCGACAGTGAATGTCCTGTTATGACACGAAACAATCTGATATTGAGGTGTCAGTAATACTGGAGCTTTGATGAATGCAGAGTACCCCTTCATTTCTATCGCTCCCAGATCCACTCTTGCCCTGAGTCGGATGACCTGATAGGGTCCTATCTCTGGGTCAAATAGAATTATCTAACATTAAAACTGAGGTGCAAACATATGAATAATGCTGAATTGAATTGTTTGAAAGAGAACTGTTTGATCATTTAACGCTCTCTAAAGTAATGACTGATGTTTAATTGAAGTGATACTGATAGTAAAACTTGGAACCATTAACATTGTTGAATTATTTTTATGAATTGTATAAATCAGATCCGGACATTGGCATGATGGGTAGAGTGTTTGCAAATGGCTCGGGAGACCTGAGTTCAATCCTAGGTCGAGTCATACCAAAGACTAAAAATATGGTACTTGATGCCACCTTGCTTAACACTCAGCATTATAAGGTACGGATCAAGGGTAAAGTGGAGCAATCCAGGGGAAGGAGTAGCGCCTTCCCCAACACCTTGGTGTAGTAGCTATCGAAAAGGGAGACTTCCGGTCACCCTCGACTAAGGTCGCCAACCTATATATGAGATATATATGTAAAAACCGTTTTTGGCATTAAATTACCTATAGTATTTGATATGCCATAAAACCAAACCTAACCGAAACCAAGAAAGAAAAAATACAAGCATAAATATATAAAAGAAAATGCAAAAATACAAGATAAAATCAACAATACAAGGAGGAAAAAGCAATAATTATTAACAACCGAAAGCCCCCGCCACCTTAAAGAAATTAAATTAATAAAAAAACAAAGAATGTGAATAAATGTCTAAACAATAAAATAAAATACAGAATTACAAGAACAATCGAAGTCAGTCAATAAACTCAACTCCAAAGACAAAAGAACGTAACAAAAGGAGGAAAAAAGGGAAAAAAGGAATGACGTACGATTTACGGATGAAAATAAGAAAGACTTAAATAAAAAAAACGCAAAACAAATTTAACGAAGAAAAAAGCAAACAAAAACGAAACAAAAAAGTAGCCATTAAATAAAAACCTTGAAGAACGAACAAAATGGCCACTTTTAATGAAAGTAAACGAAACGTCCATCCCCCATCCAATGCTACTTCAGTTGTCCAGCGAGGCGTAATGAGAGCATTGGTATGAGTCGAATTGCATCAAAGGTCAGTGAAGCTTAATAGACAATTAAAATGACCAGAGGAAAAAATATGAGGCCGACAAATGTGTATCGTAAAATTTATATTTTGTACTTCTTATCTGTTTTTGCCTGAAGTTTGGCTGAAATTCCTTCACACCCAGCAGTAATGCAAATACTATAATTACTAGCGTATATGACGCACTCTTTTTTCATATTTTGCAGCCCAAATGTTAGACGTGCGTATTATACACAAGAACCATAGATTTTTCGATCACGTGAGTCGTAATATTCGAGACGGCATGGCTGAAAGTGAATTATAACATGGTGTAATGTTTACCGTTGTAGGAAACGGAAACGGTGACCCGAGTTTAAATTCTGCTGGCTTTCTAATATCGTTAATACCCTTGGGAACGATATAACTCCAATAATTCTCCTTACAGCAATGAGTAAATAGTAAGGCAGACAGGGATCATTAACCTTAGGTTGGCAACCGACCTAAGACGGAAAAAAATACTTGCAATTCAAACCTATAAAACTCCAATTAAAAACTGCTCTTATGTCACAACCTACTTATGCTAAAAAAAAGTCGTCGACATAGTCGAGGGTGACCAGAATGCACCCTTTTCAATAGCTACTACTCCGACGTGTAGGAGAGGACGTTACTCCTTTCCCTGGATTGCTCCACTTTACCCTTGATACGTACCCTATATCATTGAGTGTTAAGCAAGGAGGTATTAAGTACCATTTTTACAGTCTTTGGTATGACGCGACCTGGAATTGAACACAGGTCTCCCGGACCATTGGCGAACACTCTACCCACTGGGTAAATACATATATCTATGGTCCAAATAAACAAATGTATAACAAACACTTCCGTTTTATACAGCAAAATAGGCATTTGAATGTATGTTTATTTATTATTAGTTTCTTCAGTAGCGGACTTATTTTTTCCAAATATTTCTGGGATATTCGTGTGAACATATTTTTGACTTTGACTAAATAGTGAGATATTTTTATTTTTGAAATATAGAATCAACTGTACATTTTTTATTTTAAGTAGAGGAATTATATTGTAAATTGATTTACCATGGAGTACGAACTCGCTTAATACGATTCCGCAGTCCGCCGCTTTAACCATTATGCCACGAGGACACCCCCTCAATCTAGTGGTAAGGCTTCAATTCCCAAGTGCTTTTATGTGCAGAGTACCACAACATTGCCAGCAATCCCACGTGTACTCCTGATCCGAAGTGGAGATACCTGTAAGTATCCAATCAGCGGGTTAAATAGAGCAGTTTAAAAAGCGTTCGTATTCGATAGGACCACGGGCAATAAAGAAAATATCTCAAGGATCTACCGCATAAAAAGGCAAATATGAAAACAATTTCCTTATCTCAAGGCATAAATAACTATTGAGCAAACACATAAATGCACACAAACAAGCAGCCACACACACACACACACACACACACATATATATATACATATATATTGTGTTCAACAATGGGCCGGGAAACCTGGGTTCGATCACAGGTCGAGTCATACCAAAAACTGAAAAAAAAATGCTACTTGATGCTACCTTGCTTAACACTCAGCGTTATAAGGTAAGGATCAAAGGGTAAAGTGGAGCAATGCAGCAAAGGGGGAGCGCCCTCCCCAACAACATAGTTTAGTAGCTATCGAAAAGGGAGCCTTTGGGTTACCCTCGACTTGGGTCACCAATTTATATATATATATATATATATATTGGCCAAATGGGCAGAGTGTTTGCCAATATCCTGGAAGAGCGAGGTTCAATCCTAGGTCGAGTCATACCAAAAACTCTAAAAAATTGCCTGCGAGTTGCCTTCGACTACGGTCTCCAAATTTACTGATATATATATTTATATATATATATATATATATACACAAGAACGCACCGTCTATATATACGTGTGTGGATGCATATATATATATATATATATATATATTAGATGCTTAGTATTTACCTGGTAACATAAACTTATTTAAGTAGCATTCCAAGGATTTTATTCTTTTTTTTTATACTTCTAATTGTCTCTACCATATCATTTTAGTGAGCGCTAGTTTATTTGCTTCTATTTTAGACTTTAAACTCAAGTTTTGTTTTTGAACTGAACGGTAATTGTGTTTGTTTTAAGTAAAATACATACATACATACATAAATGTGTGGGAGGGTTGGTAGTTTGATATGAACATATCTAAATCTATTGTTTGATAGATAGATAGATATGGACATATATATATATATATATATATATATATATATATATATATATATATATTGAGAGAGGGTGAAAGGGAGGTGAATAGTCTGTAGTATATAAGAACAGACTGACTTAGATTGATATGAAAAGAACTAGATAAGTAGAAGTGAACAGATTGAGATAGATAGATAGATAGATAGATAGATTTACTGAGAGAGAGAGAGAGAGAGAGAGAGAGAGAGAAAGGAAGATAGATCTATTTCCCTACCACTTATCTATATATTGCTATTATAATTATCCATTACCCGAGATACATGGAAAAGCTTTTCCTTCTTCGATAATTGATTGAAAATACGACACCATGTCTTTTAAATTAATTTCATTAATGGAAGTCTAGTATGCACTTTATTTGGGCATAAAATAAACGACTAATCCAAATTGATTTCGCATAAAATTCACGGTTTTCGTCAGTTGCACATATTTATATACATACAACAACTCAATACCGCTTAAGATATTTTATTTGCGCTTCCTACAAGATCGAAATCATTTATTGGTATTAAGTTGAGAAAGTGTAGAAATTGTCGGACCATCAGAAATATCACCATGACAGATTGTAAATTAATATTTAAGATTTATGAGTCTATCTTATCTTCATTTCTGTCTAGGCATTTACTAAACAATGTTGGAAAAGGGATGTTTAAAGAATTACATATTTCGTTGTAATTCCATTTGAAATAAATAAATGTTATGAAGAGGGTATGGATTTATTAATTGTTTCAACAAACCAAACTCAAAGTAGTCTGGTACTTGGACATAATAAAGAGGCACTTGTGGTATTTAGAGGCACGGTAGCGATAATGGACTTGCAACTTGGTCAAGAGGGGATTATTGGGAAGACCCGTGAAGGACCATACGGCAAACCCTTAAAAAATCAATGCGTGTCATGATTAGGTTTCTAAAATGCAATCGGTGATAATGCATTATTTCAGTGACTTTGCGAGTGTTGAATAATCGCATCATTGCCATTACTCCTAGGTCCACTATAACTTCGATTAGTAGTACTTGTAGATTGCCTCTTAATGAGATATATGTAAAATAAAATTTATGAATATAATGAATCATCATCATCGTCATGTCGTGCCGCTAGTACGGATATTCCTGACCGTCTCTCGCCACTTCTCCCTATCGTCTTCAGGGCTACATCCCTTTATCCTCATATAGCTGCTGTATATATATTCGAGCTGGTCGTCCTGCTTTTGCTCGGCCATATGTGGGGGTCCATAGGCGTACATCACTTATGAGCTCGTCCCTGCTTCTCCAGCAGTGCCCTGCATGTCTGGTTCGTCTAACTTGGATAGTTTTCGTGATGAGAGGCTGCTGGCCGTATAGTTGGTGCTTCGTGGGGTGTTGCCACCAGGACTTGTTCAATATTGCACCCAACATAAGATTGATTTTGCAACGACTAATTATAATTTTTTTTACACTATGACTCTTCCGGCAAGGTCAAGTGGCACAGTGGATAAGGCATTTGGTTGGATGGTGCTTCTTAATGAAATGCAGGTTCAATCCCAACAAGATGCGTTACTAAAAATGTATGCTTATTGTAACTTAACACTTGTACACGGTCATGGTTAAAAGAATTGGAAACTTGTGGTTCAAATAAAAAGTTTAGTTCGAGATTCTGTTGGGACTCGTGAGTTTGACACGAAACACCCCCCGAAGGCCGAAGGACATATCGGCCGAAACGTTGTGATTATAACAATAAAGATAAGGTCAATAGTCTGAATATTCTGAGTAATAATAATTATGAATTATTTAACTTTTTTAAGATAATCATCAGCTTTATTTGTAAACTGGATCCTTTAAAAATGATATTGCAACAAAGTATGACCAGTTTAGCTATTTAAAATTATCATGAACTTTATTTATTGATTGAATCTTGAAATATATGTATGGCAAACTGATATAAAGAGTTCAATGATTTAAAATGATGAAATCCTAAGAATCCTTGAAGGCGTACAGGCAAAAAATCTACAGGCGACATTACTATTTGTCGACTTTATCAAGGCCTTCGATTCCATTCACAGAGGGAAGATGGAACAAATCCTACTAGTATAGGGCCTACCAAAAGAAACCGTAGCTGCAATAATGATTCTCTATAGAAACACCAAAGTGAAAGTACGTTCACCAGATGGAGACACAGAATACTTCGACATTGTAGCAAGAGTACTAAAAGGGGACACGCTAGCCCCATACCCTTTTATCATCTGTCTAGACTACGTGCTTGGAACATCGATCGATAAAATCAAAGAGAATGGCTTCGAGCTTGCCAAAGAAAAAAAGCAGAAGGTACCCCGCAAAAACAACTACGCTGATGACATAGCGCTACTAGCAAATACACCCGACCAAGCCAAAACACTACTGCATAGTTTGGAACGAGCCACCGCAGGCATTGGCCTCAATGTCAAAGCACACAAAACTGAATTTATGTGCTTTAATCAAGCAGGCAACATTTCCACACTAGACAGAATCTCTCTGAAACTGGTTGACAAATTCACATACCTCGGAAGCAGTGTCTCATCAACCGAAAAAGACATCGACACGCGGCTAACGAAGGCATGAACAGCTATCGATAAACTATCAGTCATATGTAAATCAGACCTGACCGATAAAATGAAACGTAATTTCTTCCAGGGAGTGGTCGTGTCGATACTGCTGTATGGATGCACCACTTGGACGCTAACAAAACGGCTGTTGAAGAAGCTAGACGGCAACTACACAAGAATGTTGCGAGCAATATTAACAAGTGCTAGCGGCAACACCCCACAAAGCACCAACTATACGGCCACCTACCTCCCTTCACGAAAACTATCCAAGCTAGACGAACCAGGCACGCAGGACACTGCTGGGGGAACAGGGACGAGCTCATAAGTGATGTACTCCTATGGACCCCACATATGGCTGAGCTAAAGCAGGACGACCAGCTAGAACATCCATAAAGCAGCTGTGTGAGTATACGGGATGTAGCCTAGAAGACCTGCCAGAGGCGATGAACGATAGGGAAAAGTGGCGAGAGAGGGTCAGGGACATCTGTGCTGGCGGCACGCCATGATGATGATGATATATATATATATATATATATATATATATATATATATATATAACACTGATATATGATATGAATCTAGAGTTAGTAGAGTAATACTGGGAAAAGAGTAGGGCTCTCCCCTACACCTCATTGTAGTAGCGATTGAAAAGGGAGCCTTCGGGTTACTCTCGACTACGAGTAGCCAATTTTTATCTATCTATCTATCTATCTAAGGAAATACCATTTACACTCCATAAAACTGTAAAACTCCACTCATAAGCTGACTTTGTGGCACATCCTACTCATGGTGAAGGGTTGGTATATATATATATATATATATATATATATATATATATATATAAGAAATACTGTATATTTTTCCCATCCAACCAAAAAGGAAGTAACATTTTCTTGGTTGAACTCCAGGTTAAATATCTTGAATATGATAGATATTTTTTTTTTATTAAACATTATTATCCCTTGGTCTGGCCGAGAATTCTTGATGCAGACATTCAGTGCATTTCTTATATCAAGCCTTTCTATCAGGCATCAATTGCTGGACTCACAGTAAGGATCAAACTTATTGGAGTTGTATTGATCTTCATGACTGCTTAGCCAACTTCTACTTTAGTCCCAGGTGTTTATATGGTGGCATTAGTACTTTTATTTCCTCGCAAATATTTACATTTCGGCTTTGACCCACAAATATGATCTTTGCTCAGAGACAAAGCTTAGCTGTAATTTTCTACTTCAACTTGGATATTTGATGATTAAATCAATCAAAAGAGCAAATTTCATTTCACCTAAGCAATCTTTTCTCGTTCCTGATTTGAACATAGTATTATATCGGTATTAACAAATCATATTAAAAAGAAAAGAAAGGAAAATATATGTTTCTTTGATTGTGATGCATTGTTTCTCTCTGTCCGTCTCATTTTATTGTTTTTACTTTGTAAATGGACTGATATCTGGCAATCAATTTTTACTACTGACCAATACAACTTCCTGTCAATATATATATATATATATATATATATATATATGCACGCACGCGCGTGCGTGTGTGTGTGTGTGTGTAAGAGATTAAAGAATATAATAAGACAAAGACATTTTCCTTTTACGCCATTTAATTTTTGATTATTCTCAACTAGTTTCAGCCTAGGGTCATTATCTGGAGGAAAACCTTTGATAAGAAACGTGCACTTGTGAAAACTGCCTTCCAAAGCTACCGGAAGAGCCCAACATTTGCAAATGCCCGGATACTAAAGAAGGCACAATATCAATTAGCAGGCATATATCTAAAAGAACAAAAGGAATTCATACAAAATAAGATAGATAAGATTAGAGACTCGGTGGAGGATAGGCAATCTAGGATAGCCTGGCAAACAATAAACGAAGCACAACTGAAAGTGGCAAACCAACAAGAAAGAATAAAACTGTGAATTTTGAAAATCTACTTGCTAACCCTCCGAACATTACGCAGAAACCGATCACCAGAATTATCAGTAAGCAATGAGACATTAAACTAGGGCCGTTCACTAAAGAAGAACTCGACTCGGTTCTTAGAAAAATTGACGAGATTCCCCCAGAAGTGTGGAAGACCAGACAATTCGACGACATACTGCTCCGACACTGCAACGCAGTTTATAACCAAAATCCGATAGACAGATGGACGAAGGGATGCATCCTCCCCTTCCCGAAAAAGGGTGATCTCGGATTAGCCAAGAACTATCGAGGTACAACACTCACACCCATAGCAGCCAAAATCTACAATGCTCTATTACGAAACCGCATAGTACCCCAAATCGACAAAATCCTGAGGAAAAAGGAAAAATGGCTTCAGAAGAAACAGCTCCACGACCTCACAAATATTGACCATTCGTAGAATCCTAGAAGGTGTGAGGGTAAAAAACTTACAGGCGACATTACTATTTGTCAATTTTACCAAGGCCTTCGATTCCATTCACAGAGGGAAGATGGAACAAATACTACTAGCATACGGCCTACCAGAAGAAACCGTAGCAGCAATAATGATTCTCTACAGAAATACCAAAGTGAAAGTGCGTTCACCGGATGGAGACTCAGATTACTTCGACATTGTAGCAAGAGTACTTCAAGGGAACACGCTTGCCCCTTACCTCTTTATCATCTGTCTAGACTACGTACTTAGGACATCGATCGATAACATCAGGGGAAACGGCTTTGAGCTGACAAAGAAGAGAAGCAGAAGGTACCCCGTAAAAACAATTACCGACGCCGACTACGCCGACGACATAGCGCTACTGGCCAATACACCCAACCAAGCCGAAACACTACTGCATAGTTTGGAACGAGCCGCTGCAGGCATTGGACTCCATGTCAATGCACACAAAACTGAATTTATGTGCTTTAATCAGAAAGGCGACATCTCCACACTAGACGGAACCTCCCTGAAACTGGTTGACAAATTCACCTACCTCGGAAGCAGCGTCTTATTAACCGAAAAAGACATCGACACACGGCTAACGAAGGCATGGACAGCTATCGATAGGCTATCGATCATATGGAAATCAAACCTGACCGATAAAATGAAACGCGGTTTCTTCCAGGCTGCGGTCGTGTCGATACTGCTGTATGGAAGCACTACTTGGACGCTGACTAAACGGTTAGAGAAGAAGCTAGACGGCAATTATACAAGAATGTTGAGAGCAATATTGAACAGGTCCTGGCAGCAACACCCCACACGGCGCCAAATGTACGGCCACCTACCACCTGTCACGAAAACTATACAAGCTAGACGAACCAGACATGCCGGACACTGCTGGAGAAGCAAGGACGAGATCGTAAGTGATGTCCTCCTGTGGACCCCCGCATATGGCCAATCAAAAGCAAGACGACCAACTCGAACATTCATACAGCAGCTATGTGATGATACGGGATGTAACCCTGAAGACCTGCCGGAGGCGATGAATGATAGGGAGACGTGGAGAGAGAGGGTCAGGGATATCCGTGCTAGCCGCACGTCATGATGATGATGATGATGCGGAAAATCTTTTATTTTTCTTTTTTGTAAAAATATATACGTTTGAAAGGTTTTACAATAATTTTAAAAAAATGATATGAGATAAAAAAGGTGATGAAAAAAAGAATAACAACTTACTCAGTATATCAAACCGTTGAATGAAAAGAAAATATTTTTCTATATAAGTGTCTTCAACTGACTATTATATACATCTGCTATCACGTCATCTCTTCAGGAAATATAGTCGGTATATTCTGACTGTTACCGACATTGATTCCAAACGTAGAACAGACGATACATATGGGTTCATTTATCAGGCAGCATTGTGGAAACGTCTAATATATATATATATATATATATATATATATATATATATATATATATATATATATATTTGAACGGATGTATATAAACAATAGTAATTGTGATTCATAACCGTTTAAAATTTACTTCGTAGCTAATGTCTCCTCGTTGGTTGAATGGTTATAAGCTTTGGCTTAGCGTTTGAGTCAACCGGGTTTCGATCCCAACTATGGGGAACTATTGTCTAGCCACACTGATGAGTTCTGATAGAACGAAACAGATCTGTCTGTGGATGACTATATATAAATAATACATGAATTTATAATCCTCATGTGACCGGTTTTTGTCTGTAATGTCAGTTACATTGAGCTCTTTATCAGGAAAATTTAAATGTTCATAGTTGAATAATTTGTTTGTCCTGACGGAATTATTCCCGACTCCAGTTTAACTGGACTGAATAATACATAATATATATATATATATATATATATATATATATATATACTATGGTCATTCAAATAATTCTGAGTTTCACCTTAAAAACAACCATACTTGAACATGTTTTATGCCAATACACTACCACGTCTTTTAAACCTAGAAAAATCTAATTTAGTTTTCTTATTATGTAAGAAGTACGAAGTAGTACTTTTCTGCTACAAAAAAAAAATCAGCTACACAAAAAAGCATATATATAAATATACATACGAGGGTTTTGACTTGTCAGGATTGACTACGAGATCCTGGTGCCTGAGCAGTTCGTGACCTGGGAAACTATACAGTCACGTGACCTACAAAACACCTTTCTGGTTCTTAATGGGCGAAACGAGTGGTCAGATCGGCCTAAAGTGATCCATCGGCAGGTCATGTCAATCCCTAGCACGTAGATGATTCCTCCGATTGTATTCCTCAAATTGCTCTTGCGGCAAAGAAGTGTCGAACCCTTTTAAATCTAGAAATTGGTAGAAGGTGGTGGTTTAGTGTTTTTTCACCTATTTCCTCAATTTCTAAAATGTAAAAAAACTTAAAAGACTTTTTTAGTCTGAAGAAGTTCTTCCTTGAAAAAAGAATGAAATATTATTACTAAACTCTTTGTTTGTGTTTGATTCATCCACCTTCCCACTTATTTTTATCATCATGTCAAGATTTACTAAAATCTACCATTTCTCTCTCTCTCTCTCTCTCTATATATATATATATATATATGTGTGTGTGTGTGTGTGTGTGTGTGTGATATTCTGTGTTTAATACAATGAAGTGTCGGTCGGAGAGTAAATCCCTAAAACCAATATAAGTCATGTGATCCTTAGCTTAAAAATCGTGTTGGTTTCTGGTCAAACACAATAAAACGATCTGGGTGAGTTTAATATTTGAGTCTTTCGTGCTCTACTCTAGAGCCAACCATGAATCCTCATGTCAACGGGTTCTTTGTTGCGTCCGTTAACGTTGGCACAAAGAAAATATTTTCCTTCAGAAAGACTGGTCATTGCCCAGAGCAAGATGCAGTCATAAATCGACAACTAACAATGACATTTACCAATACATCTTCATAAAAATAGCTTAAGTAAAACCAGAACTGTTTTAAACCAACCCCCTCGAACATAATCTCTGTCTTTCTCTCACTCTCTCGGTCACTGTCTGTCTGTCTGTCTCTCTCATTCACTCTCTCTCTCTCTCTCTTTTCTTTCTCTATCTCACTCTCTCTCTCTCTCTCTATATATATATATATATCTATCTATCTATCCCAATCACTCTTTCTCTTAATACATCTTTTTTGTCAGAGGTGGGTAAGGTCTTCTTTTATCTATTTTTTTTTGTTAATTTTTTTTTTTATTTCTCGCATTTATTATTTTCCCAACCACTCGGTTCAGTTTTTCCTTTACTCTCCTTTCCTTTCCTTCTTTCCTTTTCTTCATTTTTTTTTTGTTCTATGGATGTCGTCGCAACCCGATTCCGACCCGTTTCAGTTGCGTCCCGCTCTCCCGGCTACTATGTCGATCAGTGCCCGGATGCAAGCAAGCGAAGAGGCATTATTTAATTTTCTGCCTAACTGCTTGTCCGAGTGTGGCACTCAGGGGACCTTGGCGAAATCAAGCAACGTTGAAATGGAATCATCCAATCAGTTTCCTGAAAGAAATCCCGTCCGTCTAATTTGCTTCCTTGCTTTACTAGTGATCAATTTCGCCACTGTTCACGTGATGGCTGTGAAAAGACAAAGAATGGAAGTCTTGCGTTTGGGAATGCGAATGTTCTTATTTAAATTCTTTACACGCACACACTCACACACACACACATATATATATATATATATATATATATATATATATATTCTTGTCGTTATTCTTAAGAATCTCACGTACATGTTTCAAATTCTATGAGATGATTCTTTTTGAAAACAAGATTTCTGCTTCTTTTTTTAATGATATATCAAACTTCATGGGTTATTCAATACCAAAGTCACCCTTGAAGAAGAAGAAGAAGAAGAAGAAGAAGAAGAAGAAGAAGAAGAAGAAGAAGAAGAAGAAGAACTCATTCCTGAAAGGGAAGGGTAATTTGTCGAGTGCCCCACCAAACGCGCGAGTGTTGCATAAGACTTTTTTAAAAGTGGGTTTGGACGCAGAGCCGTTGCCCAGATACAACCAGCATTCCCCAAAATGCCTCTTGCTCCGTCGGGATTCCCCTCAAAGAGAGGCATGTCTAGTGCCAGGCGATAAAGCTAGTCCTACTGAAGAGGGTTAGACCTTGGGGAGATGCCCCGCTCCCTCAGTCTCGAGGTGTATGTCAGTCTCAGCGGCGAGACGTGAATGCTAGGCCTCCCCAACATGCCATGATACATCCAACCAGAAACGCGCCATTACACCACGACCGACCGAAGTATGAAAACATAAAAAGGGTATGAGGGTGTTCACATCTTCCCTAAGGGTATTAGTCCAAAAGTGAGCGTTATAGTCTTACAACAGTTCAAACAAGATAATGTGGTTAAAATGGATACTTAATACTTATTTTCATGCTTCAAAAATTCAGATTTCTAAATTTTTTCCACACGATAACCTTTATATTTACATAGTGTATGCATGGAAACACAACTTCTGAAGCATATATATATATATATATATATATATATATGAAGAAGCGTTGAAAATGTCTTCGTCCTACCAATATATATATATATGTATATAAAACTCGTTCATTGGACTAGTGGGTAGAGTGTTCACCAGTAGTCTGGGAGACCGTGGTTCAATCCCTGGTCGAGTCATACCAAAGACTTAAAAAATGGTACTTGATTCCTCCTTGCTTAACACTCAGCATTATAAGGCACGTATCAAGGGTAAAGTGGAGCAATTCAGGGAAAGGAGTAGCGCCCTCCGCTACACGTCAGTGTAGTACCTATTGAAAAGGGTCGCCCTCGACTACGGTCAACAACATGTATATATATATATATATATATATATATCGTTAGTCTTCTTTTCACTCTCGGCCATCTCTTTTGGTAAATGATCTAGACGGCGCCCAGTGTTCATACACATATGATAAATGTCAGTTTTTGATGGTCGGACAACAGTGGTGTGTCCATACGAAGGAGTTCATACGAAAACTTCGGTTATGAGGGCGTATTTATGTCTTGTTTTTCTTACTTGGATGGTTCCTGGGATGGGAGGTAAATGACTATACAACTCCTTTTTTAGGGTGCGCCTTCAAGCATTTATTCAAAACAGCACGTTGCCTTCTTATGTTCTTTCCGTCTAGATTTTTCTCCAAATATTTCTTTAGAGTCCAAGGCGTAGGTGGGGGTGACCTCGAGGTGTAATTGTTAAAAGCGCTGGACGGCAGAATAATAGTAACCGAGTTCGAACTCCAGTCGCGCTATTCCGTTCGCTTTTGGACAAATACACTAGGGAAAAGTATAAACACCTTATGCTCCTAATTATGGTTTAGATATTACCACAACTGTCTTTCTAGAAGAATGGATTTGGCATTGATCCCCCAAGAAGTTTGATATTCCATTAAAGAACGAATCAAACAAATAAGCAAAATTTAGTGTCCAAATAGTGAAACTATGCAGTATTACTGTTATTGCAAAAGCATCGAAGACTTGTCGTTTTTTTTTTATTAAAGATATCAGACTTCCATATAATCGAAAAAAATTTCCATAATAATTCATGCTTTACCAATCTGCATGCTGATATTTCAGTGAATGAGATATTACTACCGTGCTATATGAAATGGTTTACTAATTTCAGAGTATGGTTATTTAGTAGATGGCATATAAACCTTCGTAGGTTGTTTAATGTCAAGACAATCCTTTACGAAGAGCAGCAGTGATCCTTTTTTACGCATAGTTTTGGAAATAAATGGCTGCATACATTTACCAAGGGTATTAGTCCGAAGGAGAACGTAAGAGCGCGATTGGAGTTTGAACTCTCTAACTTCGTGGCTACACTCTAGCACGTTAGTCATTTCTGGAGCCGAAGACATTTTGCACATTCTACCCACAAAAAATGCACATTCGACAGCAATTGTTTTTTTTTTTTTATTTCGTAGGTCATTCTGACGGAATCTGTACATTTTGGATACATGACAACAAGAATGTTTGAATTCAATGTTCAAATTTAGTTATACATAAGATTCAGGCAATGTCTTTTTAATAATTTATACGACAACGGTTTAACGTAATTTAGATTTAAGCCTTTACTAAAACGATTTTTAAAATATTTACGACTATGGCTTGTCCTACCGTGTTTACGCATTGCATACGAACTGGCTTGTTTTCGCGAAATTAGCACTCATAAAAATTCTTAGTGCAATTTTGCATCTAAACACGCGTTTTCACTTCTACGTTCCGAAGTAGATGAGGCAAGACAGAGAAAAGCAATGCACACACCATTCATACTCTCTCTCTCTCTCTCTCTTAATCTCGTTCACTCTTTCCCTCTCTACCATCAACTCTCCGCCTAATTATATACTTATTTTATATATTCTATTAGACATTCGTCTTGAAAGTATATTCGGCATGAAGATCAAATGCGCTTGACGTCATAACTAAGTCTCATTATTCTTTATTTTTGCCACAAAATTCTTTGGAACTTCCGCCGCGAGGAAATTTGCGAATTGCGAATATTTTCGTCCGGACTTAGCGATTCGAAAATGCATAGGCGTGCTAACATTTCTTACACTAACAATTTGCTTATTATTTTATATATATATATATATATATATGGGAGAGAGAGAGAGAGAGAGAGAGAGAGAGAGATGGAGATTGAAAGAGAAGGAAGGATGAGTAAAGTTGACTAGTAGAGGAACTACGAAAAGAAAAAAGAAAAAGAAAAGAGAATAGAGAGAGGAAAAGAAAAAAAAGAGATGAAGACAAAGAGAGCGTGAGGGGGAGAAAGAGACAGTGGAGGAAAGCTTGTAAATGCTGACATAAATACTGTTAAATAGAGGTAATGGGATAGACTGACCCAGAATTTTGATAGATAGATAGATAGGAAGAAACTGAGATAGATAGATAGATAGATAGATAGATAGGAAGAGACTGAAATAGATAGATAGGAAGAGACTGAGATAGATAGATAGATAGATAGGAAGAGACTGACATAGATAGATAGATAGGAAGAGACTGAGATAGATAGATAGATAGATAGATAGATTATTTTTACAAATCTCATTTTGTATTCATCAATAGCGATAGAGAGATTGAAATCGTCAAATGAAAAGATTAAGATAGCCATGAGAATTATATATATATATATGTATATATATACACTCTCGCTCTCGTTCTCTCTAACACTCTCTACCATCAATTCTTCGTCTAATCATGTACTTACTTCATATTTCCTGTTAGAGAGAGAGAGAGTTAGAGAGAGAGAGAGCGAGAGAGAGAGAGAGAGAGAGAGAGAGGGGTGAGCAATTGATCGATAGATAGATCTCTTTTCCTATTACTACTAATCTGACAACTTATTTTGAACTTTTTAAAACTTGATCTATCTATCTATCTATCTATCTATCTATCTATCTTATGATATTAATATGTATCAAACCATGAGACTGGAAATATACAATAGGGTGACTGATCCTCTACAGAAGAGTAAGACCATGTACAACGAGTGTTCTTAATACGATACTCAGCCACCGGTCCTATAAGCTCTTGGGAATGTGAGAAAGTAAAGTTAAGTTGGCGACCGTATTCGAGGGCGGCCCAAAAGCATCTTTTCAATTGCTGAGTATCGATACTCCTTCCATTTTTAAAAACTTTGGTATGACCTGGCCTGGGATTGAACCCCTGTCTCCCGGACCATTGGGGAACTAGGCGAATGAACCCATTTATTGCTATTAATCCCTGGTTCATTAGGATTCAGAGTAGTTGTAAAATTTAGGTTCACATCTCTGCATTAAACAAATATTTAATCGTTTTCTCTACTTGAAACCATTTAATTGCCCAGTCGGCTGGGGCTATAGAATTCACCGACTGCACCTCTGCATATGACACTAAACAATCTGATGGTGAGGTTCCAGCAATTTTGGAGCTTTGGGGAATGTGAAGTACCCCTTCATTACCATCGCTCCCAGGTCCACTCTGGCCCGGAGTGGTAGCACCTGATAGGGCCCTATCTATGGGTTAAATAGAACTAACAGCATACTTATGCTAAACTGAATTGTTTGAGTAAACTGAATAGCTTGAAATAGAAATGTTTTTGACAATTAAACCGTAATTACATTTAAACTGCGTGCTTATGCCTAACTGAATTATTTGAAATAGAACTGTTTTTCGACATTAAAATTGTATTTAACTTAACTGAATTGTTACATATAACTTCTTGAATATTTTGAAATAAATGTTTTTGACAATTAAACTGTGTACTTATACTAAACTGAATTGTTTGAAATAGAACAGATTATTAACATAAAAATGGATTTGGCGTTAAATAACCTACAAAGGTTGATATCCCATAAAACCCACCAAACCAAACCTTGAATCCATTTAACTATTTCTGAACAAATGATTGATATTAAATTCAATCATTAGAATAAGATAGCAATGCTTGAAAACCATTTAATTCTACGCAAATGAATGTATAATGTCGACTAGAGCTATCAATATGACATAGCATTATTAGAAATGATCTTAGAGTTTGAGGTAGGACTAAACTTTATCGGTGGCGAGTGTCCTGACTCGTAGTTAAGGGAATGTGGAGTAACTTTTTATTACTATTAATCCCAGGTCTACTTTGTCCTGAAGTGTGAGTACCTGTTAAGGTTCTATTTATGCGTCAAATAAAAATATTCAACCGTTTACTAGCCCAGTATGCTGGGGCTGTAGAATACACCGACTGTTTCTCTGCAGATGGGTAAGACTCCTCAAACGAGTGTCCAGTGGCCCAGCCTACTGGGGCTGTAGAATAAATCAACTGCTTCTTTACAGAGGGATAAGATCCCCCCTCCAGCGAGTGTGTTGGATATGACACTAAACAATCTGATGGTGAGGTTCCAGTAATGCTGGAGCTTTGGAGAATGCAGAGTACCCTTTCATTGCCATCGCTCCTAGGTCTACAGTGGCCCGGAGTGGTAGCACTTGATAGGGTCCTATCTATGGGTTAATAGGACTAAACTGCGTTCTTATGCTTAACGTAACTGCTTGAAATAGAACGGTTTTGACATTTAAACTACGTACTTATGCTAAACTGAATTGTTTTAAATGGAACTATTTTTGCATGTTAAATTAAATTGTTTGAAATAGAACTGTTTGACGAAAACCATACTTATACTAAACTGAATTATTTGAATTAGAACTGTTTGACTTAACTGAATAGCTTGAAATATAAATATTTTTGACAATTAAACTGTCTAATTCCGCTAAACTGAATCGTTTGAAATAGAATTGTATATTTGTATAAAAAAGGATTCGGTATTAAAAAACCTAATGAAGTTGATATGCCAGAAAAACAAACAAACAAACAAACGAGGGATTATTAAGAGTTAGGATTATAATAAGTGTTAAATAAAAATACTTAAAACTATTTGACTGTGAAAAAATAAATGAAAACTTGGTTGTTTAAAAATAATGTTACCTACGAACTATTCCCTTACAAATTGGCGTTGTGGGTAGAGTGCTACTCAATGGTCTGGGAGACCGGGGTTCAATCCCAGATCGAGTCATAGCAAAGACTCAAAAATGGTACTTGATGCCTCCTTACTTCGCACTCAACATTATAAGGTAAGGATCAAGGATAAGAGACGCAATCATGGTAAAGTTGTAGCGCCCTCCCAGATATCTCAGTATCGTAGCTATTGAAAAGGTCTTCAGTTCAACCTAAACTACGGTTGCCAACTTATATATATATATATATATATATATATATATATATATATATATATATATATATATATACACATAAACAATTGACCTGTGGGCTGGGGCTGTAGAATACGGCGACTGTTTCTCTTTAAACGAAGTGAGTAGAAGGAAGGGTACAGTCAAAGCAAAACTAAAAGCTGCAAATCAACAGGAAAGAATAAAACTGTGGAAACAGCATTTCGAAAACCTGCTTGGAAACTCACCGAAAGTAACACATGAACCAAGCAACCATAATGATTAGTAAGCAATTGGACATTAAACTAGGACGGTTCACTCAAGAAGAACTCGACACGGTTCTTCGAAAAATTAAAAATAGGAAAGCTGCAGGGCTGGACGAGATTGCCCCAGAAGTATGGAAGACTAGACAATTCGACGCAGTCTATAATCAAAATACGAGGTGCCCGTGGTGTAATGGTTATCACTGTTGGATATGGACACGGCGACACGAGTTCAAATCTTGGAGGAGACTGATTGCATTTCACATAGCACTAATACCCTTGGGAAGTATGCGAATCCAATTATTCTCCCTCCAGCTATGGATAAATATTAGGACAGACTAGGTTCTTCAGCCTTGGGGAGGCAACTAATCTAGGAGAAGGACAACTCTCAATTCAAACCTGCTAAAGTCCGCTTAAAAATTGGGTAAATATGATAATCAAAATACGATGAACAGAAGGTTAGAGACCAATGACATTCAACCCCAGCAAGCAGCCCCTTTGTTTACAAAGGTAAGGTTGGAGGAATCAAACATAAAGATCTCCAAGACTGTAAGGTGATATAAGGAATGTGACCGACACAGAATACTGAATCGGTCGACATTGAAATCTGCCACACATTCATAGTTATTTATCATGTGGTCTGCTATATATATATATATATATATATATGTATTCTCTTAAAAACAAACAAACAATCAGTCGCATTAAGATAATAGATTTATTTCCATATTGTAAAAAGCATTGATTTTAATCAATGCTTTAAAAAATTACGACTTTTTCAGATCAAACAAGAAATGATATTGAATATTTTATTCGTCCTGATTGGAATTATTCCTTATTCCTGATTTATTGAATTGAATGATATTTTATATATATATAGATAAAAAGAGAAACTGAATATCTAACAGGTAAGGTATACAGTATATACACAAAAATCGGGAAATAAGTGGGACAACTCCATATATATATAGATAGATGTAAAGTTGGCTCTCACTTTGTATATCTTACCTTTAAGATATTCAGTCTATTTTGGCATTATCACTTATGATAAATTTAAACTCACGACAATGACTGTAAAGATTTAGGTCATTTTGCTTATTTGCGAAATGAAAGCAACAATTATGACCGATTTTCCTTAAGTGTTCTCTTAATTCATCGAAAATATATTCATCGACAAAGGAATTCTTTGGAAATCAAACCAGAAGAATCCAACATTAATCAAAGCGTTAATTATAGTTTGATTGTTCCACAAAATCTTTCTGTATACTATGAACAACATTCATTCAGAGATGTGATTATTTTGAGATTATTCATGCCACGTTTTTCTTGCATTTTTTATCGAGATATATATCAAATAAATAGATAGATAGATAGATATATATGAATAACCTGAGTTAAATAATTAATTGTAGAAAATTGTTACAATAACAATTGAGCACAAGGCCACCAAACATTAGATTGATGGACTGACTAATAGAGAAACCACCAAATAGATAGATAGATAGATAGATAGATAGATAGATTTAAGTTTGGTTTGGGTGTGTTTGCTGGCATATCAACTCTTGTGGGTTATATAAAGCTAAATCTTGTTTATATATTTTGTTTGTTTGAGTTTTTTTGGCATATCAACCTTTTGTTGGTTATTTAATGCCCAATCCATTTTTATACAAGGAAACAGTTATATTTCAAACAATTCAGTTTAGTATAAATATAGTTTTTTTATCCAGTAACATGACAAATCAGTTCCAATTCAAACAATATAGTCTAAATGTCAAAAATTGTCCTTTTACAAACAATTCAGTTTAGCATACAAAAATAGTTCCATTTCAAACAATTCAGTTTAGCATTTCCAATGTAAAAACAGTCCTATTTCAAGCAATCCGCTTCAGTATAAGAATACAGTTTAGTTCTATTGACCTATAGATAGGACCGTATCAGGTTGTACCACTCCGGCCCGAGTGGACGTAGGAGCAATGCCAATATGGGGTACTCCGCATTTTCAAACGCTCCAGCATTACAGGCGCCTCACCATCAGATTGTTTAGTGTTATTTCAGGACACTTGTTCGAGGGGTCTTAGCTTTCTAAAGAGAAGCATCATCATCATGCCATGCCGCTAGTACTGATATCCCTGACCCTCTCTCGCCACTCGCTGGTCGTCCTGCTTTTACCCGGACATATGTGGGGGTCTATTGGAGTACATCCTTTATGTGCTGGTCACTGCTTCTCCGGTAGTGTCATGCATGTCTGGTTCGTCTAGCTTGGATAGTTTTCGTGATGGGAGGCAGGTGGCCGTATAGTTGGTGCCTTGTTGGGTGTTGCCGCGAGGACTTGTTCAATATTGCTCGTAGTATTCTTGTGTAATTACCGTTTAGCTTCTTCTCCAGCCGTTTAGTTAGCGTCCAAGTAGTGCATTCATACAGCAGTATCGATACGACCACTGCTTGGAAGACGCTGCATTTCATTTTATCGGTCAGGTCTGATTTCCATATGATCGATAGCCTATCTATAGCTTTCCATGCCTTCGTTATCCGCGTGTCGATGTCTCTTTCGATTGATGAGACACTGCTTCCTAGGAAGGTGAATTCGTCTGCTAGTTTCAGAAGGGTTCCCTCTAGTGTGGAGATATCGCCTGTTTGATTATAGCACATATATTACGTTTTGTGTGCATTGACATGGAGGCCATTCCCGCGGCGACTCGTTCAAAACAATGCAGTTGTGTTTCGACTTGGTTGGGTGTATTTGCCAGTAGCGCTATGTCATCGGCGTAGTCGGTAATTGTTTTTGCGGGGTACCTCCTGCTTCTTTTCTTTGTCAGCTCGAAGCCGTTTTCTCTGATTTTATCAATCTATGTTCTAAGCACGTAGTCTAGATAGATGATAAAGAGGTATGGAGCTAGCATGTCCCCTTGTAGTAGTTAAAAATCCCGGAAACTTCAGTAAGGAGCGGTTAATTTAGTAATTTATCGGTTGTATTCTTTGTTCTCATCGACATTTCAACAAATCTCTCAAAATTATAATAATAGCAAATAAAGAATCATATTTTATTTTAAAATTAGATTAATTTATATTCAGAAAATCCATGATTTTTTTCCTGAATTATGTATCCGGAGGAAGAAGCATCGAAAATATGTTGCTCCGAAAAATGACCGAGGGAAAACTCTTTAAAACAGTCATCTAAAGTTTCCGAAGGTTTTTAGCTTACTTAGTATAATGGCATATCAAACTTTGTGGGTTATTTACTGCCAAAACACTCTTGTAGCAGGTCGATAACACGTTAAGACGTAGCTGGGTGTATAAAGGGGTTCGTACATTCCTCATGGGTATTAAACCAAAAGTGAAACTAACAACGTGAGCGAAGTACGAACTTGCTTACTCCGATGTTGTAGTCTCGTATGTTAGCCACTTCGCCGCTCGCTCCAAACATCTGAGGCTCTGCTTTAAAACCAGCAGTTCTTGAACCAATCTGCGGAGTAAATGATAAGTTTGCGTGCCTTGAATACAGAACTTTTTATCATTTATGGGTATGGAATGATATCTGCCCGAAAGCAACCGGTTCTAAGTCATTTAACGATAGTCTTCCTGTTTGAAATGACCAAGGGATTATTTTGAAGGAAAAAAATGTTTAATTTCATGTACATTTGTGTCTTTCTAAACACATCTTCGGTCTTGATTCTTACAGAAAACAACGTGTACATCAGATATTTTATTACATTTTATTCATCTATTCATTTTCTTTTTTATTTGCTTATTGTTTATTTATTTATTTATTTATTTATTTATTTTTACACCAGAAACGTTCTACTTTCGCTTATGCACAAAAAATATTTATTTTTTTTTATTATTATTACAAGTTTGATAAATACATTTTCAGCCCAGATATTTTACAACACTTCACGTATGAAAAATTTCCTTTCTTCATAATTATTATTCGGCATATTTTCCTGTACTTTTCTTCATGAACTTTTTTTTTTATCAAGTACATTTTCTCTTGCACCAAATATCTATTTCCCCAGTAAGAGTAACAGCTCGTTACGTAGAATTATTGTAAGAATAAGTGCAGTTCTTAACGGAGAACCTAAGTAATACCACTGATAAAAAAATATTCAATCAGCACTTTTAAATTATGTTCCCTTAGTTTTTATATGTAGCAGTTAATAGCCTAAGAATAGATGAGACACAAAAAATATTTTTATTTTTTAAGTGTGGTTTTATGTAATATAGCTTAATCAAACTAGGTTGACTTATTTAAATTAATAACATATTTTTCCGAGCATTTTAGTGTAAGTTATGGAATAACACAAACTCGAGGTAAGAATTATGTTATTCATTGACAGAAAAATTACAATTAATACGTAGTTACCTTTCTGTGGGTTTTTATATCAGTCTTAATTCATTAAGGCATGGATTTCACTGACTTAAAGAAATGTAGTTACAAAATTTTTCGAACCGCAGTTCATAGTTAGATTGGGTTTTATGGCATATCAACAATTTTAGGTTATTTAATGCCAAATCCTCTTTATACACATATATTAAATATATATGATTTGGTTTGGTTGAGTTTCATGACATATCAACAATTTTAGGTTATTTAATGCCAAATCCTCTTTACACACACACACACACACACACATATATATATATATATATAGTCAGCCACAGACAGATCTGTTTCGTTCTACCAGAACTCACAGTGTGGCCAGACAGTATCTTCCCGTCGCTGGGATCGAAACCCGGTTGACTCAAACGCCAAGTCAAAGCTTCTAACCATTCAACCATTGGTTAGGTTTTATAGCATATCGACCATTGAAGTTTATTGAATGCCAAATCAATAAAATATTAAATACAATGTATTAAATCGATTATTGTATGTATTAAATAGGTATTATTTGGTTTAGTTGGGATGTATTGCATATCAACTATGGTTGGTTATTTAATTCCAAAATCCTGTTTTTACATTTATAGTAAATATAGGATTTATAAACATATTTTTTAGATACTCAAAGTTAAATGATCAAAAATTTATATTTCTAACCATTCAATTTAGCATAAGTCAACAAAGGTAAATGGTTACTGGTATTACCATGGATAACTCACAATTCATTTAAAAAGTATTTGTTTACACACTTAAATGACCGAATATTTCTATTTCAAAAAATTCAATTTAGCATAAGTATTTAGTTCGTACTCATTTTAAATGTGAATCAGTTCTATTTGACCCATTGATAGGACCCCCTCAGTTGCCACAAACAGTCCGGGTCAGAGTGGACATGGAAGCGATGGAAATGAAGATATACTCCACATTTCCTAAAGCTCCAACATTACTGGAGCTTCACCCACAGATTGTTTAATATCATATCCAGAACATCCCTCCACAGATATGCAGTCGGTGTATTCTACAGCCCGAGCTGACTGGCTGCTATTTGTAGATCTCTGGAAAATGTTAACTTCTGATAGGCATTGAAAAAAAAAGAGAAATCCACCATCAATTTTCAATTGGATTAAGATCTGCCATATTTTATGTTATTTTATAAACTTTTCCTGAGGTACGAGGTGCATGCGATATGTTTCCAGACTTTCTTTCGCATGGGCATTTAAAATTATCGTAGACTCTTGAGAGTTCACTATGTTATTGCTATACATATTATGAGATGACTGACCAATTTTTATGATTTCAGGTTCAAATGAACAGCTACAGCAGCAACTGGAATACACCCTACTAAAGCCTGGTTGTCACAGCTGGTGAATTTCAAAAATGCAATATGGACTTTAGAATAACGATATGCAATAAAATTATGTTTTAAACTTGGAAAAATGATGCCACAGAAACGTATGGAATGCTTCAGAATGCTTTTAGACCATCTTGCCTGAATCGAGCATCAGTCTTTGAGTGGCATAAGAGATTCAAGGAAGGCACGAAGTCTGTGAGGGATGATGAGAGGTGTGGGAGGAATAAGGAAGTTGACACACCAGAGTTGATTGGCCAAAGGGTTAGGGTTAGGGTTACTATGTTGAGGTTTTAAGGGAGTTCAGCAAGAGATTCCGTCGGAAGAGGCCAACACTCTTCAAATCGGGTCAGTGACATTTCCACCAGGACAATAAACCAGTTCATAACTCCATCCTTGTCACAGACAATTTGTCCAAGATGGGCATTTATGACAGTTCCTTACTGTCCCTATAGTCCAGACCTTGCCCCCTGTGTCTTTTGGCTATTCCCTAAGCTCAGAGGCCGTTGTTATGAGACAATTGAGGAGATGAAAGAGGCTGTGACGAAGGTCATTGACACGCTCACACTAGAGGACTTCCATGGTGCCTTGCAGAAGCTGTTGGAACGGTACAACATGTGCATTGCAGCCGGAGGATATTACTTCGAAGGGGACTAGAGTTTCAAGTGTGTACTATCAATAAAAGTGCCCACACGAAAAAAAGTCTACAAACTTATCGTATGCACCTTGTATAAATGAAAAAATCTATTGCTTCATAATAAATGCATTTTCATCTTGCAAAATATTTTTTTTAATTCTAGTAATATAATAAGAAAACAATCAATGTAACAATATGCATTGATATCCATCTCTGTTGAGTAGCCTAGACTCAATATCAAATAATAAAGAAATGATTATATACTGGATCCCAAGCCACATTGGTGTAAAAGGAAATGAAAGAACAGACTTGGCAGCCATATCGGTCTTAGATCTAACCCCGACAAATTCCTAATTCCATATACTGACCTGAAATCCAAAGTCAAAAAATTCCTTCACACAAAATGGCAACAACGCTGGAAAAATAAACTTTTCCAGATCCAAGTCGACTTAAGAAGAATGGAAACCAGCTTTCAGAAAATCAAGAAGAGAACAAGTCATAATATCCTGATTGGGCATTGGTCAGACAAGGCTTACTCACTCTTACATACTGAAACAGGAACAACAACCACAGTGTTTAATATGTCAAACGCCTTGTACCGTTAAACTCATTCTCCTAGTATGAAGCGCTTACGCTCTCATCAGAAAGCAATTTTTAACGGTGAATAGTTTGACCGATCTGTTTGAGAACGTCAAAATGACAGATGTTCTGTCCTTCTTAAGAGAGACAGGATTGTTCCAAAGAAAGTGATGAGTTAAAATCATTTTATCCTCTGCAAACAAATGAGATCATGCTTATCTAAAACATTATCTACAAAGTATTTATGTAGAAAACTTTGGTTAAACATATATAAACAGCATCAAATTTAAAATGGCATTATATAACCAATGAAGGTTGATATGCCATAAGGAATGTAGGAATGACACTTTCTTTTCATGAAAATAATATACGTCTCTTTATTCTTTCAAAAGAGTCGTAACTGGCGTCTATGTGAGAGAGAGAGAGACGGGCGGAGACGGTGGGAGACGAAGACAGACTGCCATATTGACCCATGACATCTTCTCTTGACCATACCACGCAGTGTTATATTTAAGGCCCCGCTTAGCACTTCTTCTTCTTCTCGACCAGAGGTCCTCAACC